>JANBPO010002987.1:0-32551 GCA_024336825.1 Amorphophallus titanum | reverse complement strand
CTTCGCGTCTCGGGGGCCTACCCCGGTATTCCCGATGAATGGCCCTGTGCCACCAGCACCCGCAGGCTGGGTTTTCTAGGCCTACCACCTTGGGGCGGAGTCGTCTTCCGCTCCCCAGAAGAAGCATCGTCGTAGCCGTAAAGGCAAGCGACCCATTGCTACCACCAGCAACTCCGGCAAGACCATTCTTGTTGGAGACTTACGAATTTGCCTGGATGGGGGTGAACCCATTATTACTTTGGAAGGGATCGTCCCTACGGTCTCCATCACCAACCACTTTAGCCTACTGCGTCGAACGCGAGAAGACAAGGCGGAACTTAAGCGGGTGGACGCTTCGACAACGGCCCATAAGCACCAGTGCCAGTTTGGCACTCAAGCTCCCAAGTCCCGTCGGAGGAACAAGGATGAGGGAGACCAGCAATCGGACTTGAGAAGGATCTGGGTCACCCTGGAGAAAGCTCAAGCTGTCCGGGAAGCACCCCTCAGCAACCCCTTTTGGGCACTAAGGCGTCGCGCCAAGCAAGGTGTGACTGACCCCGCAGTCGTGTCATCTGGCGGCGCCCAACCCTTCATCGCCTCTCGCACAGATAGGCGGAAATAGAGATGGGCTCATTCCGGGCCCCACCAACATCGAGCCCCAAGCTCTCCTCAGGCAGACGCCACGATGGAGACTCCTCCGTAGCGTACCTTGGTCTTTGATAGGCTAGGGACACCTGTCCGCCCCAAGAGGCGCTCCCAGAAAAGGAGGACGGTCTGGCTCCTCAACGACGCAGCCAGGGTGTTCGTGTGTTATACCGTCGGACACCAACCTGAGATTCAGACCGACGATCTGAACCTACCTATATCTCACCTCAGGAGGCCTCATCACCCACCTCCGCCGCTGGCTCCAGTCAGCCACATCGGCACTTCTGCCAGACCTCAGGCGTCCATACAAGCTGAAGAAGTTCCTATCGAGGAGCGTGCCGCCCCTGTCAATGCGGAGCCGATCAATAATGATCCTCCCGCCGGTGAAGTCCAAGAGGTGACTCTTGAGACTCTTATGAAGGAGAACTAGCACTTGGAGGCCCTCTTGCAAGATTTGCTTCAGGAACGTGACCTTCATCCTCAGCCGCCCACTGGGCCTTCAATGGATGCTCCGGCCCCGCCGAGTGGGCAAAATGGTGCTAACGCCTCAGCGGCAGCTGTCCGAACTCCTACAATTATTGGGTTCGGCATGCCCTTGGTCGAGGTTCAACCACGGCCATCTAACACATCGGTGCCAGAGAACCTCATGGCACAGCGCCAGATGATCGAGCGAATCGTTGAGACCAAGCTTGCCTAGTTTGGAGAAGGGGTCACGACTATAGATCTCTACAGTGTCCCCTATCCACTACATCACTAGCTCAAGAAGCTTCCCCCGGAGTACGTCAAATCACCAAAGCTATAAAAATTTGACAGACATGGGTCTCCGCACGAGCATCTGGCCTACTACATTACGGCCATGGGTGAGCTTGCATTGCACGAGTCTTATCTCCTTCACTACTTCACCACCTCACTTACGGGAACGGCCTTCCAGTGGTATTCCCGCCTCAAGCCCAATTCCGTCATTGACTAGGCGGATCTCCAGAAGAAGTTCCTCGACCGTTTCCAAACAGCCGAGCGAAAAGTCTCCTTAGCCGAGCTTTGCTCCCTCCGACAGAAGAAGGGCAATCTTGGAGGCAAGGTAGCAGAAGAGGTTGAAGTGATCCATACCCCACCCATCGACATAGTAATATGAGACCTGCAAGTGCTTGCTCAGGATGGTGGCCCTCTGGTCATCAATCTTTAACCCGTGTACCCGGTGGAGGACGTACAGCCATGTGGTGTCCTTGAAGTTTCCGGGCTTCCGCTCCTCCATCTTCATGAATGTGCGGTACAGGCATATTGGGTCCCTCTCCGGACGCCAGCTCTCCGCAGGAGTACCTTCTTCTTCCATGGGGAGTGGGTAATTGATGAGCTCCAGGCGGTCACCCCCGATGCGGCAGAGGTCCCTCAGGGTCTTCTTAAAATCATCTTTTGCCACTGGAGGTAGTTTAACCTGCGGTGCTAGCTTTGCCTCTCGAGCCTCCCGATGCGCGGCCAGATATGCCGCCACCTCCTTATCCTTCTTATTCTTGAGCTGAAGGAGGTGCTTCAGGTCGATGTCTAGCACCGACACTGATTGCCTACTCAAGAATTTCCTCTCTGCCCCATCCCAGCAATCGATCTTGCACGACCGATAGAAGGCCGTCTGGGCGTTCCACCATTTTATATACTCCGCGGTCACCCGTGGAACTCAGCTAGGAGCTGGCACCCTGAAGGTCACGGTATCCACCCAATGGAAGAAGTCCCACCAGGTCCTGGCATTCTCAGCAGTCAAACCTCCCTGGAGGCTTTGCACGGGCAGGCCAAATTGTGCACTGTGAACAGGGATATGCTGATCATATCCGAAGTTTCGCTCGAAACGGAAGGGGTAATACGGCTCCAGCCATGAGGTGTCCCCCTTTCTAAATACTAGCACGCTTGGGCGGATCGATAAGGCCCAGTTACAGAGTTCTGGTTCCAACAATGGGCGGACAACGTTCTGCTGGCTGATCGGATGAACATACTTTTCCACCTGGTCATCTTTGCACTCCCTCTTGTTGTTTACCAAGGGACTCGAGTGTGCGACCAGTGTCCAGAAGTGAATAGTGATAGCTGCATCATGGGGAACTGTCGTCAACCGACCCTAGATATTGTACAGCTACTGGGACGTCATTCCCGGTTCCGCGTTTGCAAATTCCAACATCCGCGGAACCAATCCCTAGCCCTGGATGGTGCGTGGAGCGTACTCAGGGAATAGCAAGCAGACCCACGCGTTGAAGAAATGTAGTGATTAGATGTACTGAGCTTGCCTTGGGAATTGATGAACACTGACGTCCCCGATCGCCTTGTATATCAGGCAAAGGGCGACCGGGCACAGCGACAGTTTGATTCCCCACGCCATCTGACAAGCTGGGAAGATTACGTCCGACCGGATAACAGTCTCGTCCCCGTATGGCATGACAAATGAGCACAGTCAATACATCAGATAGGCCGCGCAGTGTGTCAGCGGATCAACCCCTGTCGGGTTAGGACCACTCTGGCATCCTCTGGAGGGGATCTTCACATCGATTTTGGCCTTGCTACGCTTCTTGTTGGTGACGGCGGTGCCGATGCATGGGAAGTCTTCATATTGCTTCAGCCCGTCATAAAAATATTGCAACCACAGGGTCATGCAGACCCTCTTCCTATCCCTACGGGGAGGTTACTTCCCGCCATGTGCCAGCTGATATAACTCCCGATACGCCTTCATGAGGTACCAGTAGGAATAGCCAAGCGAGTAGAAGCCGTCCCCGCTGGTTTCATCCTTGATAAGGTTGGGGAGGCATACTTGTTCAGAGGGCTCCTCGTCAATGGGCAAGCCGCTCAGCTGACTGAGGCTCCACAAATCTAGCGAAGTCTCACCCTCCGCTGTGTAGAAAGTATTTGTTTCTACGCTGAAGACTTCAATCAACCCGTAGCAGAGCCCCTTTGAGATGGAGTAGCTATACTGAGAGGCATAGACACTGTGATAGATGTCGACCCGGATCAGTATCGGAAGGTAGTTGAACAACATGTACTCTGTGAACTCCACCACTCCCTCCCGGAAGGTATGTGCATCCTGGAGCTTCAACTCCACGAACCAACCCAAAGCTAGTTCGTGCTTGAAACAGACGGCCAGGCAGTCTAACAAAAAAGGCTCTTCTCTATACCCCACTTCAGTGGGGCCAAGAATAGACCAAAGCGGTGTTGCGCACCCTGGACCCATCCGGCAGCCAAGTCCCACTTGGCCAGGGTGACCTGAGGTGCTCACACCAACTTGTCTTCTGTCGGCAGCACTACTTCAATCCCCAGGATAGGTTTCCATTCCCGGGCCTCTCCCACTAGATACATCAGAATGCTTCTAGGGACGCTGTACAACAAGCTGTCCCGGGTCTGCAGGATGGCCCGCTTGGCATCCCTCACAGCTCGGAGGATCCGCTTCTCCCGAGAATGAAAATGCTTCAGGAAGCGGATGAGGTGCTTATCCTTCGGGTAGTCCTTCCTGTAATCCCTGCGACCCGATCGAAGGTAAATCTACCCTCAGCCTGGGCAAGTCTACGGAAGTCCATAGTCTCGGTGTTAGAACCCAATGACTCAGCCAATGCAGCAATCTTAGCATGCTTTCGGTCCAAGTCTTCGACAGTGAGCCACGTGACTGTAGGCACCATGGGCAGGGGCGCAGACTCGGCACCGGCAGTAGCAGGGGTGGAGGAACCATTAGGAGCAGCCATTTACTTGCAAGGTGCAAGAAACCCAAGGTCAGAACAAGCCATAAGTAAAGGGAAGAAGAGAAAGTCATGAAGGGGCTATGCTACAATTAAAATGAATAAGACACCGATAATTTCTGATGAAATTTCAACAGAGTTTCACTTTGGCCAGAGGCGTAAAGGGAAAACACGGGTGCGCGTCCACAAGGAGTGATGGCCCCAGCAAAGTCACGGTGTGCCCCAAGGGCAACACCGGATGTTTCGCCAGTTGAAGAGGTCTTCATCAGCCCGGTACACCCTCTAAAGCTTCTGCCCGGCATGGCCCTTGGAGCCCCCAGCACACCCACAGTGGCCTTCCCCGGTACGCTTGCTGGAGCATCTACCCGGTACACACCGTGCCCTCCTCACCCGGCACACTCTGTGCCATCCTACTCCTGCACACCCCCTGGTGCCCTCCAGCCTGGTACGCCTCAGGAGCCTCTACCCGGCACACTATGAAGCTCCTATCCAGTACACCCCAGTGCCTCCTCCCCGGCACTCCCGCGGTAGTCCTTACCCGGCACACCTGCCTCGCCCGTAACCAGGTACACCCAGAGGGCTTGACCCGGTACACTTGGAGTTACCCTCCCCGGCACACTCCCTGGTGCCTTGCCCAGCACGCCTGCGTAGATCTCCCCCGGCAAGGAGATCTCCCCCGGCACGGAGATCTCCCCCGGCACACCCGTGCCCTCATTGCCCGGCACACCCGTGCCCTTCACTACCCAGCACGCACGGCGCTCCCATCTACAGCACGTCCAATGTCGCTCTCCCGATGCACCCTGTGCCCCCGACCCAGTCCCACCGGCGACGCCCCACCTCATCCCGCCATGCTAAGAAGAAGAAGAGGATGAGGATGAGAGAGGGAAGAGAGGGGAGGAATGGGAAGAGAGAATGGAGGAAGAGGAGGAAGGAGCCTAGGGCTCCGTCGCCCCCGAAAGGAAGAGAAGAGGAGAAGAGGAGAAAAGAGAGGAGAGGGAGGAAGAGAGGAGAGGGAGAGCCCCCATGCGGTGGCCTCCTCACCCTGGTAATGACGATGGCAATGACGCTGACGACGGCGGCGATGGCGACGCTCGGTGACGGGGAATAAAGGAGAGAAGAAGGAGGGATGATGTGACACAACCTCAGACCTACGCAAACAAGCACAAGTAGCAAGTCGAACGGGCCGATATCGGTGGCCCACTCTCCCAGCGCACACCTAAACCCGGGGGTAACTCGGCGATGCCGAGTCGAGGTCGTGAGGGTTGGCCCTTGCTGGTAGAGGGCCAACAAGGCCAAATGATTTCCCAAGGGCATAGAGGCCCAATTCAAGGGGGCCGACCGAGTGTCAATGGGCACGGGTAACACTTCTCCCACGACGGTCACTCAAGACAATGAAGCTTGTGGACCTGGCACTCACTCTCACAAACCAACAGAACGTAAGAACCAATATTGCAGAAACAAGGCACTCAAATGAGAGCAAGAGTAGAGCACTTACTCGACCAGCTTGAAGAAGCCGGATCTCGATTTGACTTTACAACCACATATCCTAAGGACAACGTAAAGTAATATACAATTACATATTTACGTTCAAATATCACTTTATTAATAAAGAACAAGATCGTACAACTATTGGGTCTACCCGACCCAAAATTGGCCTGTAGTATGCCAACACTAACAGCTTCTTCCATCGAGATGCTGAGATGAAGGTAGTATTGGAAGGTACATGTACCTCCTTTGCTCCCCTCTATTGGCTTTGACTCAGGGTTTATGGCAGGGCTGACATTTTGTGTTATGTCCAGGGCTAGAGTCTGAGGAGGAGCGCGTGTCGACTCCCATCGAGGTGGATCTGGGGGAGCCTCCCACTACTCCAACGATTACTGGGGGCACTCGGATGTCAGAGGAGCCTCTACCCACTCTGACTCTAGCAGGAGACGCTGCTGAGGTGGGGGATGGACTACCCTCACCGACCCCGAGCGAGGGTGTTACAGGCACGGTGGCGGCCATAGCAGGTGAGAGCCAGGACATTTCTCAGGTTTTTCACCTTGTCTTGTCACAGGGAAGCCCTGAACGTTACTGACCCATTCTATGTTTGGTGGGGTTGAACAGGTCCTTCTGGTGTGCTGGCTAAAGTAGGCCACTCCAGACTGGAGCTGGGGATCGAGTGGCCTTCATCTGTCTCGCCACCGGAGCCACTACCGGACGCTAGCGTGGGCGCAGCTTTGCTCCAGCATGCTCAAGGTTACGCAGGAGGTGACCCGCTACCTTCTTCAGAGGAGCTCCGACAGCGGTTGAGGGAGTGCACCCATGGCTATCACGGCCTTGGGTTCCCACGCGAGCATTGGATGTCCGGCTTGGCCAGTATCTGGGAGGAGTACCTACGGCTTCTGAAGGCACAGGAGCAGAGGGCTCAGTAGCTAGCTGCCATCCGAGAGCTGGTGGGGCAGTGGGCTTAGCTTGCACTAGTGGCCGCCGAGCAAGAGAGGTGCGCTGATGTGGCCGTACCGCTTGCCCAGGACCACGCTGCTCGACTGAGAGACACGGAGAGCAGAGCTGAGGCCTTGGAGGAGCAGCGGCAAGACGTGGAGGTTGCTAGGGTCGAGTGGCAGACTGCCAAGACGGGTGCCGAGGTGAGCGTACAGCTTGCGTCGACCCTGAAGGTGGAGCTGGCTGCCACGGAGTCTCGCTTAGTGGAGCTAGAGGGGAGCGAGGCTAGGCTGTGATTGTATCACTTCCTCTCCATTTTTTGTTATCCAGATTGTACATTTTCGTTACCTCAAGGGCATGTCTTGGGATCCCCTTTTATAGAGTACTAATGACAAATTCTGAATTTTGATATTATTACTCGCTGAGTTGTCCCACTTCTTGTCCCATGGAATAATGTTGAATGTAGGGAAGGGCGACAACTTATTGTTAGTCTGCTTGATTCTCCTCTACCACGTATTTGTACAGGGTGTAACAGGTCAGGTTCACCCAGTTTGGGGGGTATTGACGTAGAGAACTAGGCTTGAGGGACAGTGTGACTAGACTTTGGATACTGGGGGCTGAGAGCTGGACACTGGGAAGTAGGGGCATAGGCCAAATGCTGGGGGCTAGTCTTCCGAGGAGGAAAGCCCTTGTTGTATAGGGTTAGCATAGACTTGCCAGGATATGGCGACCTACGAGTTGAAGACTGGAGGCTTGTTCTGGGATGCGTCAGTCATAGGCCGCTTCCTCCCGTGACCGCGCCCCTCTCCCTCTCTCTCTCCCATTCGACTGCGGCGAGGTCCCTTCTGACTGCAGACGGCGGCGGGGCGACGGCGCGACGACGTGGGTGACGGCGAGGCGATCACGTGGGTGTGCGACAGGCGTAGGAAGCGTGAAAGCTCGAGATTCCTAGTGGTGTTCTTCGTGGATTGAACTCGGATCGGCGAGCCTTGACGCGGACCAAAGGTAGGGTGATGTTCCCTAGCTCATCGCCTTTCCATTCCCACGATTTGTAGGCCGAGGCAAGGTCGAGAGGTGGTTCTTTCGTGCCGGGAAGGGTCGAGCATACATTGGGGAGAGTTCGCCTGATCCGTTACTTTAAGTCACGATTCCACGTTTTGGGGGCGTAGAGACATGTTAGGGGGCTTGGGGGTTCCTTTTCGTTCATTTGCCCCTCCGTGGGGCTTGTATGGGGCCGAAATGGGTGAAATCCGGCGGGTTCGTCATTTTCACGCCGGTGAGGGTTGTGCGGTCAAATCAGGACCCGCACATCCCATGTGCGGCCTTATGGGGATCGAACTACGGCTCAGAGCGCTGTGGGCTTGTGCGGCCTATTGTGGGACTGCACATCTCCTATGAGCGGCCCAGTGTCAACCGCCCATCCCTGAGATTTTGACCGTTGATTGTGACCATTGCATAGTGCACTGGGGTGTGCGGCCAGGGTCTGGCCACATGACCCTTCGTGCGGCCATGGTCTGGCCGCTCGTCACCTGGTGCCGTTGGCGCGGCGCGCAGTGGGGCATGTGCGGCTTGTCCGTGACCGCACATCCCTTGCGCGGTCCACGACTAACCACGTATCCCCTGAATTTTTGACCATTGTTTGTTACCGTTACGTGGTGTTTTAGGGTGAGCGGCTAGGGTCTAGCCGCATGTCCCCATGAGCGGCCATGGGCTGGCTGTTCATCTCCTGGAACCGTTGGTGTATGAGCAGCCAAGGTGGGACCGCCCATGCTTGGAACGGCGGGATCCTAGCCGCCCTTCCCCTGAGCGACTTGTGTCTGACCATTCATGTTTCTTACTATTCAGATTGATTGACGGCCAGGTTGGACCGTCTTCCTCCCACGCGCGGCTGACACTTGGCCGTGCATCCTTGAGAGGCCAATGATGGACCGTTCATCGTTTGAGGCCTAGCCAGTAGTTTCTTCCGTGTCGATTCGAGTCCCGGGTGAGAGGATCTCGATCCACGTGTTGACCCGTGGTCTGACTGATGCTAGGCATCATGTGGGGACCAGGTGTGGGGCACCGTGGGGTTCTCGAAATGTGGCATCTTCGGCTTACATCACCATGAGTCGGTGTTGTACGAGGAGCGATCCTTGTACTCGTTAACATCCGGAGTTGTTTTTCGTGACTTGAGCGTTTGTACTTCCGGTGACCCATCCACTAGTCATAACTCCCACGGCACACGTGTGTCGGCCCACTGGGAGCACTGGTGTGGTGCACCCGAGAGAGACGGTGAGCAGGCTGGTTACCGTAGGGCCCCCACGTACCGCCGAGTCCGGGCTGGTGGGGGAATTACCAGCTAGAGGATAGACCTAGGACGTATGGTCTGAGTGTGCACACGAGGCTGAGGGTTCAGACCCGCGCTGACGAGCGCGACCTCAGCTAGTCCTTGTTTGTGGTACTTTGGTTACTGTGCGTGTCTGAGTCTCGCGCTCCTAATAAAAATTTCATCCTCAAAATTTAAAAGGAAAGGAAACAGGAAGAACTGAGAAAGAAATTATACCTCACGGGAATAAGAAAGGAAAAAGTTGTCTCATCTCATCCTCGCATTCCCAAGTAGCTTCATGACCTGAGTGATGCTGCCAAACGACTTTAACCAGAGGAATTACCTTGTTTCTCAACTGCTGTTCACGGCGATCTTCAATTCTGACAAGAAACTCTGGCGTGGACAAATCAGCAGTCACTTCTGGCCACACTGAATCATCGAGGACATGAGACGGGTCAGATACATACTTCCTCAACTGGGACACATGGAATACATCGTGAATAGCTTGGAGAGCCACTGGTAACTGGAGACGATAAGCTGCCTGGCCTATACACTCCACAATAGGAAAAGTGCCAACATACCACGGACTAAGCTTACCACGTTTTCTAAATCTCGAAACACCTTTCATCGGAGATACTTTAACAAACACCTAATCTTTGGGCTCAAACTGGAGTGGACGTCTACGTCGATCTGTATAACTTTTCTGTTGACTCTAAGCTGTCAACAACCTTGGCCTAATCAGACGAATCACATCAGTGCACTGTTGTACCATGTCCGGTCCTATCAATAGTCGATCACCGACATCTAACCAGTTCAGAGGAGTACGACAAGGACGACCATACAGCACTTCATACGGAGCCATGCCGATGCTGAAGTGAAAGCTATTATTATTAGCAAATTCCACTAGCGACAAGTGCTAACTCCACGAACCCTGCCAGTGAAGGTAACACGATCTCAGCATATCCTCTAAGGTCTGAATAGTTCTTTCTGACTGACCATCGGACTGAGGGTGATACACTGCGGAAAAAGCAAGCTCAGTGCCCAAAGCTTTCTAGAAACCATGCCAGAAGTCAAAAGTGAAACGTGGGTCACGATCTGACACTAGTGAAACTGGAATACCATGCAGTGGCATGAACTTTTCAATGTACAACTTAGCCAACTTCTGCACATTCCAAGAAATTTTTATCCGCAATAATCTAGCTATTTTAGTCAACCTGTCAACAAGTAGCCATATAGCATCAAAGCCCTGTGAAGTCCGAGACAAATCCACAATAAAATCAGTTGCAATATGATCCCATTTCCACATCGGAATCTCTAGCAGCTGGAGCAGTCGACCTGGTTTCTGATGTTCGACCTTAACCTGCTAACAAATCAAACAATGAGCAACAAAGGCTGCAACATCTTTCTTCATACCTGGCCACCAGAACAGCTGCTTCCAATTCTGATACATCTTAGTGGTACCTAGGTGAATTACAATCCGGCATCCATGGGCTTCAGTCAGAATTGCATTTCTCAACATGCTAACAGTTGGAATATATAATCTGTCACGTAAACTGATGACTAGCTCGTCATCAAACTCGATGTCATGCATCATCACAACACGTGACAAGTCAGGATCAGCCTGCTGAGCTTCTTCTATCTGCTGATATAAAACTGATGTCATAGCCAAATTAGCACAAATAGCTGACCTCGGATCTGTAGGAAACTCTACACTGATCGCCTCACTTGGAAGTTGTTCCCATAATTTCCATTCATGCATCAACAGATGACTAACTTGTACCCTCCTGCTCAGAGCATCAGCCACCACGTTCATTTTACCTGGCTGATAGGAGAGCGTGAAGTCATAGTCTTTCATCACGTCTGCTTCCTGTACCATGAAGCGGCTCCCCGTTTGGACCCTAGACGGGTGAGTTCCAAATTTTCCCCCTCTGGTGCGCTGATCAGTTTCCTCTAGAGCTGAACAGACACCCTGGCACTGTTTGGGTCCTCAACACCAACTTCGATCTCCTCTGGCATCCCCGTGGTTCTCCGTTCGAAGAGGGTTCGACCACGAATCCTGAGACCCCAGCCACGCCTGAATCAGAGCTTGGGAGCATTCGTGGTAGCTTCGTCTTCCTGCTGCTGTGGTGTTGAAGCTGTCAGAACCAGAAAGCAGAGGGATTGTTCACGACACTGCCCCGACCAATGCCACCAACCAGAAATTCCTCCCCCTAGGCCAACCTTGGAGATGTTACCACTGATTTTGTTGACAACGGAGCTCGGGAGTGGCTGTAGCGGTGCCGACATCGACTGTCTGTCCCCTATTCCAGAGGGCTGGCAGAACCGACACCTTCTTCGTTTGGCCTTTCTAACTTAGTTTTCCCCACCCCGCCTACCCAGCTCAAAGCCCCTCCTTACGTGGAGGTAGTTTTGAGTGTAATTCAAGTTAACCTCCACCCCAAGATCCCCCTCCTACGAGAGGTGTAGTGGTGTACTATTCTAAATTTTTAGGTCAAAGCTACACCGACGCGGCGAGCGGGTGTGTCCCCTCGCCTCCTCGCTCGCCCACGTCTCCGAGGGGGACCGGGTTCTTCAAACCGGTCGAGTAAGTGCTCTATCCCTTACTCATATTTAGGTGCCTTGTTCTTTCTATTGTAAACCTTGTTTTGATGTTTTGATGATGGCCAACAATCTTGGTTTGATGATGGCCAACACTTATGTCTTGTTCAGAGCTCTTTTGCCTTAGCTTTGAAGAGTCAGAGCTTCCCGTCAGAAAGTCCGTGCATTATCTGTGCACTGCCCACCGAATAGCTTGTCCTAAGTCCGTGCATGTACAATGTCTTCATATAAGTCCATGCATGTATAAGGTTCTTGCATGATCTATTAAGTCTGCGCATATCTCATCTTTGCATGCATTGTAGAATAGTCAAAGTCCGTGCATATGTCTTAGAACATCAAGTCCATGCATGCTTTACCTTTGGTCTAAACCTCGTGCAAGTTTGGTTTTTAACACTAAGTCTGTGCATGCCTTCACAGGGTCTATGGAAGTCAAACCCCGTGCAGGTTTTGTGTTTGAAACAAAGTCCTTGCATGCCTTCACAGGGTCCGTGCACGTCTAACCCGTGCACATTTTCTTCATGCGTGCTTGTTCACCTCACAAAACAGTCATCCGTGCATGTTTTGACATTGCCTTATAAACATGCATCCATGCATGTATTGCCGTGCTTCACTATGCCCATGACTTGGCACTCAAGTCCGTGCATGTTGTGCATTGTTAACTCTATGTCCGTGCTCTTTTTGGTAAAGCCTGTGCATATGTCTTGAAACGCCAAGTCCGAGCACAATTGTTTGAAGTCTGAGCATGCTGAAGTCCGTGCATCTTTTCCTTGCAAGTAGAGCATCGAGTCCGTGCATGAACAGTCATGCCTTCAGCTAGTCCGTGCACGCTTTCACATAGTCCGTGAAAGCCAAACCCCTTGCATGCTCTACCTGCCATCAGCTGTGGAGTTAGTCCGTGCATGTCCCTGCTCTCTTTGTAAAAGTCAGTGTATGTCTGAGCATACACAATCAGCAACGGCCCCTCTCAACATAGAAGGTGGCCTTGTCTCAGCAACATCTGCTTTACGTGGCGGCATCAAGGGTGACTTTAGCGTGTCCGGCTGCAGGGGCCCTCTGACAAAATGTTGTCGATAATCCCAGGTCAAAGACCAGGAGTCCTATAAAATGGAGAATGGTGACTCCCGATAGCCTAGGCCCCTGCGACTCATCTTCCTGCCCTTGGGGACGGGCTTGGTACGCCTTTGTAACTGTACGCCAAGGCCTCGCCCTGGCTGGTAGCCTAGCCTTAAGATCATGTCCCAGCCTTTTGAATCTTGAAATCCGGACTTCACTTCTTCTTTAACTGGTGCAGCAGTGAGCTTGCGCGGTGCATAGGCTCACGGATAGTTCAAGTCCATGACTGACAGAACCGACCTATTGCTTGGCCACAGAGTGGGAAGAATCTTATCGGCAATCGCATCGACGGACTGGACAGTGGAAACACTTTTCACCTTGACCACCTGGCCTTGAAATGGGAACTTTAAGCATTGGTGGGCGGTAGAGGGCACCACCTGCAGACTGTTTATCCATGGATGTCCCAGAATGGCTTTGAACATGGGATCAATGTCCAGGACGTAAAAGTCCACATCTATTTTCAATGGCCCTAGCTCAGCCTTCACAGTCACGACCTCGTGACAAGCTCGCCTGGAATTATCATACGTGGCTATTGTGGTCGGTGTTGGCTTGATCATATCCTCTGAAATGTTGTAGGCACGCAGCGTGCTGAGCGGACACATGTTGATAGAAGCTCCCGTGTCCACTAGGGCTGACTCCACTGCCACTTTGTTCAAGGAAATAGTAATGCAGAGCGGCATCTGGCGTGCCTCCTGGGGTGCTAATTCTGATTCAGAAAATGAAATGACAGGACCCCTGGTGATTGTGGCCAACACTGACGGTAAACTGTCTGCTGCCACATCCTCGCTTACCATAATTTTCTATTGAAACGCCCTGAGGGCATCTTCGTGAAGCGTGGATCTCCTGATCAACTCCAGACTGATATCTTGGCCGGCATCCAGTCCAAATGCTGTAATAAATCATAGCTCAAACCCGGTGAGGGGTCGACTTCTTCGGGCTCAATCGGGTGAGAAGGAATTGAAGGGATAGGTGCAGGTGCCCAGTAGAGGGATAATTTCTTTGAAAAAGGTGCCCGCTCCTGACTGCTAAACTTTGCGCTGGCACGACGACTGATGGACGCCACTGTCAAGGAATTACAAGCTCAAGTTCAACAAAATGATGGAAAAGCTATGGCTAAATTTGCTGCTCTCGGGACTAAAGTTGAAAGAATTCCCAATGCCTTCCCCATGGCTGTGCCCATAAGAGAGCGTGGTCGTTCTAGCAGAGCTCCCATCAGAAGACCCAGACTGAGACGTGGTAGCTCCAGCAGGACTTCTGCCACTGATGTTTGATGACTTGGCAGCCCCATCCATTACTAACTTTCTTTTTGATAATGACAAAGGGGGAGAACAGTCATGATGATGATAAGCTGATGATGTAATACTGACTGTTTATGGTATGGAGAGCACTTGGCAAAGGGAGAGTTCATGATGCGTTGTTTTGTATCTGTGTGTTGTTTTGACAAACAACATTTCTTTTCTTGATGTACACAATGCATTAGTTAGTTAGTGCATTTTAGTGTGCCTTACATTTGTTATGCTTTAGGGACCTCTTCTCCCCTGGAGGAGGGAGAGCTTCCCCGGGACATGGCCCGGGTGGCCGGGGATGAGCTTGGTGTCGCTGCATCTACTGGGTGCGACGAGGAGTTCGTCGATATCAAGGGATTCTCCGAGGGGGATGCCCCAACTAGTGAGCTTCATCCCTAACACCTTTGGCTAGGGAGTTATCTTTGTGCAAGACTGGACTCGATAGTAGCCTAAGTCGGCTCATGGGTGTGCAGGTGCCTCCGATTTGCCTGTGATTAAGGGTTCACCAGGGGCTTCCTCTGGTTCTTCGGGCAGCGACAGTACGGCCATGGAGACCGATGAGAGCTCGAGCCCGAGCTCTTCCTCCTCTGAGGCTTCTTCCACCAGTGATGCTGAGATGAAGGCAGCGTTGGAAGGTACATGTAGCTCCTTCGCTCTATTCTATTGGCTTTGACTCAGGGTTTATGGTAGGGCTGACATTTTGTGTTATGTCCAGAGCTAGAATCCGAGGAGGAGTGCATGCCGACTCCCATCGAGGTGGATCTGGGGGAGCCTCTCACCTCTCCGGTGATTACTGGTGACACCAGGATGTCAGAGGAGCCTCTGCCCTCTCCGACTCCAGCAGGAGATGCTGCTGAGGTGGGAGATGGACTATCCTCACCGACCCTGAGCGGGGGTGTTACAGGCATGGCGGGGGCCGTAGCAGGTGAGAGCCAGGACATTTCTCAGATTTTTCACCTTGTCTTGTCATAGGAAAGTCCGGAGCATTGCTGACCCTCTTTGTGTTTGGTGGTGTTGCACAGGTCCTTTTGGTGTGCTGGCTGAAGTAGGCCACTCCTGCCTGGAGCTGGGGATCGAGTGGCCATCATCTGTCTCGCCACCGGAGCCGCTGCTGGATGCCAGCGTGGGCACGGCTTTGCTCCAGCGTGCTCGAGGTTATGTAGGAGGCGACCCCCTACCTTCTCCGGAGGAGCTCCGATAGTGGTTGAGGGAGTGCACCCATGGCTATCACGGCCTTGGGTTCCCACGCGAGCTTTGGATGTCCATGTTAGCCGACATCTGGGCAGAGTACCTACGGCTTTTGGAGGCGCAGGAGCAGATGGCTCGGCGGCTAGCGACCGTCCGAGAGTTGGAGGGGTAGCGGGCTCAGCTTGCACTGGCGGTCGTCGAGCAAGAGAGGCGCGCTGACGCGGCTGTGTCGCTTGCCCAAGACTGCGCTACTCGACTGAGAGAAGTGGAGAGCAGAGCTAAGGCCTTGGAGAAGGCCCTGGAGGAGCAGCGGCGAGAGACGGAGCTCGCTAGGGTTGAGTGGCAGACTGTCGAGATGGGGGCCGAGGTGAGCGTGCAACTTGCGTCGACCCTGAAGGCAGAGCTGGCTACCACGGAGTCCCGGGTAGCAAAGCTAGAGGGGAGCGAGGCTGGGCTGTGATTGTATCATTTTGATGTGACACGACCTCAGACCTAAGCAAGTAAGCACATACGCAACTCAAACGGGCCGATATTGGCGGCCAACTCACCCGACACTCACCCCGAACCCGGGGGTAACTCGGCGATGCCGAGTGGAGGTGGTGAGGACTGGTCCCTTGCTGGTAGAGGGCCAGCAAGGCCAGAGGGTCTCCCAAAGGGTATGTTTAGTCCGATCCTAGTGGCCAACCCGGTGCCAAGGGCACGGGTAACGCTCACTCCCACGGCGGTCACTCGAAGTCAAGGGAGGGGGCGCGCCGGTTAGGGGCGCGCCGGATAAGGCCTCCCTCGCGCCGGTTAAGTCCTATTCGTGCCGTTTTAAGTGCCGAACGGCTCGTTTCGAAGTCGCAGCCCTTCGTATAGGTGCCGGCACTCCTGGAGTACTTTAGTTGCTACGCACGGCATCTGGGATATTTCATTTGCCATTCCCGAGCTTCGATCCGAGACTTTGCGGGGCTTTCGACGTGTGCCGATAGTGTGCCGAAATCCTCGACTCTTCTTCAATTCACCTCTCGGCACGGGCGATCGTGGTTATCTTCTGCCCGGGACCTCCCTTAATGGGTAGCGGACTGCCGAGTGGGTTCTCGTCCTGACTGAAGGAGGTATGAGTTTATTCGGCCTTCCCGCCTTCGACTCGCACGTACATGCGAATGCCGCAGATGCCGTGGGAACCTTGTCGTCATTTTTTGACGTCCACAGTGCTTACCTTGCCGATTTGAAGAAACTGACCCAGGTCGGAGATGTGGGTGAGCGGGGAAGCGTGGGATCGCAATCCGCACGCTACGTCGTTGTCGCTTGACCTGAAGCCCGCTGTTACAATACTATGCCTCATGCAGGAGGGTTGGCTCAGGGTTGGGGGAATTAAATTATTACAACTAAAGTTTACCTCCACATAGGGAGGGACTTTCAGCTGGCCAGGCAAGGGGGACAGGGGATGACGAAGAGAACCGACTTTCTGTCTGCACAGTCGCACGTGTTGTTTGTACAGTCTGACACCAGCAACTTGCTAGCAGCGGTACTCCCTGCTCGAACACTTGAAAAGGATGAGGTTGGTGTCATTGGAAAGAG
Source organism: Amorphophallus titanum (assembly GCA_024336825.1). NCBI lineage: Eukaryota > Viridiplantae > Streptophyta > Magnoliopsida > Alismatales > Araceae > Amorphophallus > Amorphophallus titanum. The sequence continues at coordinate 15,749 of JANBPO010002987.1, read as the reverse complement.
GCTCGTCTTGGGACGATCCAGGAGGGAGAATCAGCCTTCTCTGAGGTCGGTAGTGTTGGAACCATCTATTCTTGTGCAACTGTGTCGACGTCGTCGCCTGCTGAATAGAAACACATTGTTTGGGACCGTACTCCCCGCTGAGATCTCAAAATAAGCCGGGACCAGTTTTGCTTGGAAGAGAAATGGCCCTAGCTCAACACCACTGAATATCGTCTCGATGCTTGCTCGTATGGTGAAATGGTAGCTTCTGATCACCAGTGAGGATGAACTGGGTGCAGAAGCAGAATCAGAGACCTGACTTACCGTTGTTGTAGCTCGTAGGTCCAGAGTTGGAATGGGCTGGCACTGGCCTTGACGCAAACAGGGATGCCTTGGGAACGTGTTAGAACTGGAATGGTCCCTTCCTAATGGATGTAGAGTCGACACCAACCATTCTTGAAGGGGTGCGCAGTCAGGCCTACCTAGTGGATAGAGACAACTTGTCGGGGACGATACTCTCAGCTGGGTGATCGGAATGGGGTGAGACTAGTCTTGAATGGAAGATAGGCGTCCTTAGTTGTACTCCACTGAAGGCAGAGCTAGGAGAAGCTGGATGGAGCCGTGGTACCTTCTGCAACTCATCTCTGGTCGCTCATCGGAGTCAGTCTGCACAGTCAAATGGGTACAGCTCTCCCGCATAGCTCCAATGTCGGATGAGGGCGCACGAACTCTTGTTGCGAAGCTAACTCAGAGTATAATCCACCGGTGCTGGGCTTGCTATCTAGAACCTTTTAGGGGAGGTGGGAGCGGGACTGCAACTAGGTTGATGAATCTGTTGTTGCTGCTATTTGGGTAGCAGTGGGAGATAGGGAGTGAGAGGGGGGCGACCTGATCCACACCGACTTCGAGTACATCGGCGTGCAGTCGAAGCTCGGCAGCTGGGAGCTCGACAACAAGGTCTACACCTACGCCTACTACCACGAAGGCCACAACGGCGAGGACCCCAACGGCGAGACGCCCAACGGCACCTACTGGGGCGCCAATGATGTCCCCGGCGAGCTGATGAACAACAACTACCGTTCCTGGGGCGACACCTTCAACGCCAAGTACAACATCGACCACGTGGGCGACATCAAGGCCGGCATCTGGGCCGACCGGCAGTCCAACGAGCGCTTTCTGTACGAGGTCGATGAGAGCATCAGCGGTTCCGCCCTCAACCCCTATGGCGCCAACTGGCTGGACGGCGGCCCGGTGGCTACCGCCGGCTCGACCATCGTCCAGCCGGACTTGAGCCCGACGTCGCCCGCCGTGCTGGGAGCCTATGCGGCCAACGGCCGCTGGCTGAGCCAGAAGCTCATCACCCTGCAGCCCTACGTCCAGTTCGACTGGAATGTCCTGCCCGGTCTCACCCTGTCCCCGGGCGTACGCTACGATCACTTCGAGCGTGAGGTGGACCCCATTGTGGACGTGAGTGGCTCCGCCGACGAAGCGCCCTACAGCAACACCTACTCCGCAGTCCTGCCCTCGCTGCTGGCGCACTACACGATCACCCAGGACTGGGCCGCCTACGCCCAGGCTGCCAAGGGCTTCATGGCGCCCAACGAGAAGGACTTCAACTACAGCCTGCCGGGCTCGAGCACCCTGGATCCGCAGGAGACCTGGAGCTACCAGGCGGGCAGCAGCTGGCAGAGCAAGCAGCTGTCGGTCTCGGGTGACGTCTACTACATCCACTTCTCCAACGAGATCTTCCACGAGAACATCAGCGGCGAAGGCACCATCTACACCAACGGCGGCGGCACCAACTACAAGGGCGTCGAGCTCAATGCCACCTACTACGTCGGCATGGGCCTCAGCCTCTACGCCAACGGCTCGATCAACCGCGCGAAAGTGATCGAAAACGCCCAGAGCAACTGCACCACCGGCAACTGCACCGGCGGCCTGTGGGTGCCGAATGCGCCGAATGCGACACTGGCCTACGGCGTGATCTACGACCAGCACGGCGTCTACGCCTCACTGCTGAACAAGCGTGTCGGCCACACCTACTACGCCGCAGGCGAACAGGAGGCGATCGGCTCCTACAGCATCCTCAATGCTGCGCTGGGCTACACCTTCGGTGACGACGCCGGGCGGTTCCGGGGTGCATCAGTCAAGGTGGACATCAACAACCTGACCAACAACACCGGCATCTTCGCTTATGCCGGCGCCACGGCCTACCTGGGCACCCCGCTGTACTGGACCATCCCGGAGCGCAGCTTCAACGTCACGCTGTCGCCGACATTCAGCCGGAGCGGTGCGTCGTCGCTTTTATCGACGGCTATTTCTTTGGTGTCGAATAGTTCGGGCAACGTGGCATCGGAAGCGTTCAGCGGGATTGGCCATAGCTTGTCGGATGGCTGGTGCGGCCCGACGAAGAACTGGCGTTGGGCGAGCCTTAGCTCTGTGCCTTGTCGGCTGACGTTAACGACTGGGTAGCCTGGCTGTGAGATCCAGGTGTTCATGAGGCCGGCGATATCTTTGCCGCTGGCCTTGGAGAGCGCATTCCATAAGTCGTCGCCCTCGGTGTTGCCGTACTTGGGTAAAGGACTCTTCAAAGTCTATGCCAAATTCTTGATTATACCGCTGAGCCACCAATCTGGCTTTATTTCTAAGTATCTTTCCATATTCACTTAGTTTATTCCTAAATACCCATTTTGTACCAATGACAACTTTTTCTTGGGGCCTAGGAACAAGATGCCACACATTATTTTTGTAATGACCCAAGATTCGGATACCGGGAAGGCTCGATACCATTCGAATCCTAGCCTGTCGCCCACGAGCTAGAGGGTTCGGAAGGGCTAAAAGGATAGGTGTGGTGTACACAGAAATAAGAAATAAAGTAGGATAACATATATAATAACAGAAATAAATAACTAACTACAACAGAGTCCAGTCCAACAGAAAGTAGAGTTTAAAGTAGTAAAATGTATCACATGCCAAGTGAACACTCGGCCTGGCGAGTTGACAACTAAGAACCTCAACGCAACTCCCTCGAACCCCGAGGAAGAACTGCAGCACCTGAAAATTTGGGGTAAGCCTCCTGTCACTAGCTCTGTAGGGGTCCCGTGGAACTCCAACCGAAAACAATGGCGGCACAGAAAGTAATAACTACAAGAACAACAACAACAGCAGGAAAGTAACCACGGTGGCCTGTAAAATCTCGGCTCTACAGCTACTCCTAATATACCGAAACATGACCCGGTCTCCCGTCGGGGGACAACCAAGTCATGCACTCGACATCCCGATTCCACAAACGGGGGACCACAAGACACGAACCACCCTTGCCACGCTATTAGGAAAACGTCACGATGCCTCAATCGCGGAGGCCTGCCCTCACAGAAGGACCCAAGCTGAAACTACACGGTCTAGAAACACAGCTACGACCTCGCTATCATGAACCAAAAGATGTCTAGGGAAAAACCCCTCGGCGATGCTCACCAGAACCCTAGACCTCGACTACGGGAACGCTCTCGAAACTACACACGAAGTCCCATCTCGTAGACGAGAAACAGAAATCCGAGACACGACAACTCACATCACGTGACGGGAGTACCGCCCACTGTGAGAGCCGTCACTTGACGTGGTTTAAGTAAAAAGTGTGAAATTAATAATGTGCTGTGGAATATAAAAGGTGAACTAAGTGTGTGGATAAGGATAAGCACGTGGTGCTCAAAGGTGGAAAAGAGCACGTGGTGCTCTAAAGATCGTGATCGCCAGAGGAGGTAAAACTCCTCGAATGAAAGAACAATAGATGGCGTAGTTACCTGTGAGAGGGGAGATGTGGTGTCCTTTGCTTCCCCTTCAACTGGCCAGCCAACTGTAGACGGTTCCTTGCACTTTGACTACCCTAAAAATAAGAGAAAACCAAGAAACAAAAGCACCGAATTAGCTCAATGAATAGTGTAGTAACTGCTCATACAAACGTGGGACATGCAATAAGAATGGAACACACCTGGTGGCATTTTAAAACCCCTTGGAATTAAGGGATGGGTGTGTGCATGCAGAGACTAATGAGGTGCTGTGAGCATGTATCTAGCAGCACTAGACATAAGTGCAGTGTGAATGACTTGGTGACTGTGCGGACTAACGATGCAGGGACTGAGAGAAATAAGGAGAAATGAAAGTGAGAGAATGGAGGGGATCTCCCTCCACCGGATGATGTGTAGCAGAGAAATGGTTGCAGGAGTCTTGTTCTGCTGGTGCTTTTTCCCGATATGCTCCCCAGATGCCAAAATCTCTGATCACCCGAGCGCTCAAAGGAGGGGCAATTTATAGGGGAGGAATTCCTTCGATGGGAAGGGTTCAAGTTAAGGCAAGGTTTCCCTCCCAGAGAAATAGCAAGAATGAAAGGATAGCAACAATCAATCCGGGGAAGGAGATCCTCGACTGAAAGAAATGGAATGGGAAATGACATCAGCCATGACGGCCGCCATTTGAAATAGCGTCCAACACAACAGACGCAAATTCTTGGAGTTAATTCGGTAACTATCCGACTTTCCAAAACAAATGGTATCTTCCATAGCAGGCGCTAATTAAATAGCATCTCTCATGGAGGTTTTTAATCAAAATACGGCAATTTGTCAAATTAAAAATAATTAACGTTTGCCATGGAAGTCACTATTTACTGAAATTGCTATTAAATAGGTAAAATGTCCCAAGAAAGAGCATTCGTTGAGGAAGCTGCTAATTACAAATAACGTCCACTAAGGAAGATGTAAATTGCAGAAATTACCCAAGAAATAGAAATACTCGACTTATTCAATTCTAAGATGGAATCCACTTGGGGCATTACCTGGTGACATGATATTTATTCATGCTAATGTCATTTTCAGCGTGTCTACTAGAAGAACAGACTAGATGCGTCCGCTGACATCTTACACCGTGCCCTCGTGTCTCGCTACGACGCCCCAGGTGGAGACAGAGACACTAAAGTAACCAGTACCACAAACAAGGACTAGCTGAGGTCTCGCTCATCAGCGTGGGCCCGACACCCTCAGCCCCATGTGCACACTCAGACCATACGTCATAGGCCTGTCCTCTAGTCGATTCTTCCCCCGAAGCCTGGACTTCACTGCGCGTGGGGGCCCTACGGTAACCAGCCTAACAACCGTCTCTCTCGGGTCAGCCGCTCCACCACTCCCAGGTGGGTAAGCACACGCGTGCCGTAAGAAGGCTACGACTAGTGGGGGGCTCACAGAATGTGGACACAGAAAACTACGCACGAACTCATCGCGAGTAACGTGAACTAACAGGTGGCTCGGAGCCACTCGACTCTGGACATCCCACTAGACCTACTAAACTCAACGGTCCTTGAGTCACGAGACTTGAGTCGAGACCGTCGCACGTAACGGCACAATGTCGTCAATCTGGACTAATCCCTAGGTCTGAAACCACGATAGCACGGTTCCCAAGGTATCTCACCAGTCGTCTCGTGGATCTCTCATCCAAAGGACACATGGAAAGCCTCTAGCCCTAGGCTGGTTAATTAGACTCATAGTCCAGGGCCACACATACACGCCCCATATGGAAACTTGGAACACATGCATGGGGTCACCCAGACCCCAAGACTCAGGAGCATACTAATCGAGATAATACGGCACCTCCAGACACCCCCAAAAACACAAACACAGGTCTCACGGTGTTCAGGACATTCCCGAGGCCGAAGGTCAACTACTGGATCACAATTGGGTCGACCGAAGACCGATACAACACGAAACAGACACAACGAACATGAAAAACTGCCTAGCGATCTTCACCTAGACCGTTAGGAAGCCTAGCGGTCTACCCCTGGATCGCTAAGGCCAGCCTAGAAGTCTACCCTTAGACCGCTAAGCTCCCAGAACTCATAAACCCTAGCGATCACTTCTCAGACTGCTAAGCAGGGAGGCGGCCCTTTGCCTGACCGCTAGGCGATGCCTAGCACTCTGTCCTATGATCGCTACCCCACTGACCTCTAATCGACCAAAACACAGTGAAACTGTCACTCCTTGGACCGCAAGGCAGAGCCTAGCGGTCTACCTCTAGACTGCTAAGAACCCTAGCAGTCTATCGCGTGACCGTAAGGCTCGAACTGACATACGGGGACACTAGCGGTCGCACACTAGACCGCTGGAGCCCTAGCGATCTCTGGAAGGACAGCTAGGTCGTCTCGAACCCAAAAATGGTGAATCACACCAAAAACTCCATTCCATGCCCCGTTCACACCCACATGAAGGGAAAAACAAGGGGAAACTAGTCCCCGACCTCTCTAGCATCGAGAGGACCCATTTAAATCCCAAAATGTGGTCAAATCATTAGATCGGGCGTACACCCCAAAAATATGAAAATTTTCCAAATCACTCAAATAAGGCCGCTCGGCTCACCACGTCTTACAAAACTCGCGAGAAATGAAGTACAGGGGTTAAGGATCCGTCCCCCTACCTCCATTGAAAATTTCGCGCACTGTGGACGCCGATCCATTAAGAAAACACCGTTAAACCATTGTCGGCTCGCGATCCCACGAACTGCCTCCACCATCGTGATCCTCGCTCCATCCTCGCCTCTCCACGCCCCATGATCCTCACCGCCTCGCCCCTGTCCACCTCCGTCGGCAGTCAGAGAAGAGAGGGAGAGAGGAGAGAGCGTGAGAAGAGAGAGGGAGGGAAGAGAGAAAAAATGAGGTTAATATATATAAAAAAATCCCAAATTCAACGTCCATAAACTACCGGACGACCCAATATGTCGACAACAGGAGAGGAACCATTGACCGCAGGCTGACCGGATTTCGAGTTTCCCGTCTGTATTGGGTTGAGAAATCCGGAAAGGTCGCCGCCAAGCATAGCTTGAGTTGGCATAGTCGCAAAGCTGGAGATAACGAAGTTCTTCTTTCGCGTCCCTTCATAGGAGACAAAGAAAAATGTCTTGTTTCTGCCGTCGTATAACTTCGGGATGAAGACTGGGCCACCAATTGTTCCACCAAAGTTATTCAACCGTTGCTTTGGACGTGGAGTTCCATTGTAGTTACTGTCCCAACTATTTGCATTGAGATCTTCATTTTGAAAATATTCGTAAAGCGCGCCGTGCAACTTGTTTCCGCCAGCTTTGACGCTGTAATTCGTAACGGCAGTTCCGCCACCGTTATATTGAGCGCTCATCGCACCAGTCTGCATATTGAAATCACCAATCGCATCCAGGCTGGGCGCTAGTTCTGCTGTATCGGGAGTACCCATGGAAATGCCGTCGAGGTAGACCTCATTCGTAAGGTTCTGCCCACCATTGATGGAGCCCACATAAGTTTCGCCAGTCGTTCCAGGCAGGCTTTTGAAGAGAAAGTCCTGCAATTGGCGCTCACCGTCACCCGTGACTGGAACCGGCAAGGTCTCCAGCGTCTCAGCTGAAGCGTAGTGGCTCAGCTGTGACGTGCCGCTCTCTATCAGCTGCGCGTCAGTGGAAACCTCGACCGTCTCAGTTGCACCGACCATAAGACTCAAATCGACCGTTAGACGCTGGGCTACGCGCAGAGGAACGCCGGTAATCGCATTTGGAGTGAAACCAGCATGGTTTGCGGCGATCTTATAGAGGCCTGGAGGGAGTGCTGGAAAAGTGTAATTCCCGGATCCTGTAGTAATTGTAGTCTTCGATATGTTCGTGGAAAGTTCAGTTGCCACAACCGTAGCACCGGGAACAACCGCTCCCGAAACATCCTTTACAACCCCATTCAGAGCGCCTGACGATCCCTGTTGAGCAAACGCAGCACCGACAAAGATCAAGGGTATCCATACAAATAATAAAAATCGTTTGAACATTACTTGCCTCCAAAGAATTTCACTTTGTTCACTGGCTCGTGACCTTCTTGATCGAAGTCTTTCGAATATCCAGCGAGAGTCACTTCTTCTCGGTCCTAATAGTGAAACTAGAAAGAATTAGTAAGTGCAAACGATAACATAAAGAAACACAGCAATGTCAATAAAAAATAATACGAATAATAATAATCATTTCTATTTATATCCATACCAATAGAATGAGGTACTTGAGATTTAGAGGGGGAACTCGCCTCGCGCAAACGCGATCTCGGCTATCCTTTCCCACGAACTAGGAAGGGTGGCGCCTGCTTCCACGCAACAGAATGCGACAGCGATTCCTCTAGAGAAATCGGAAGCCCTGCGGTTGTTGAGCGCAGCCTTGATGGAATCAAGGCGCTAGATCATGCGAGCGGATACGGGTCTTTAACGACTCCTCATGCTCAATTCTTCCAAGCTACTTCTGAGGACTATTCTTTGGGACTGCTCACATCCTTGAATATGAATTGCTGATCGGCAGCCTTCCACACTTTGAATGTTCCGGCAGATGCATCCCAATCCCGGATAGGGGCTGTCACTGCATAGGTGAGCTTTTTCGCAATCAGACTATTTCCAGTGAAGCTAAGCGCGAGCCCGCTATATCGATTGATCAGCCGATACTGTACCGTTGAGGCAAGCGCATCGATACGTTCGAAGTACCACTGCTGACGCGATATCTCTGTGGGGCTATGTGCCAGGGATGACAACTTCACCTTTGCGCCCCAGGCGCGGCCTGCATTACCCCCGGCGACACCAAGATATTTCTTCCCATGCCGAATGTTGAAAAAACCGGCATCCTGGGGGATAGGGACAAACTCCCAGGAATCCTGCTGCACCGATATGGCTGACGAGCGTGTATCGGCATGAACGATCGAGTATGCGTGGGACGCACTCTCCAGTCCGGCGGCACTCAAAAAATAGACTGGCTGCGTAGCATCTGGATTGAGAGAAACAGCTATCTTTATATATTCGGAATCGTTCTTCGGATTGCTGCAACTGATGGAACAGTAGGCGAGAAACGTACTGCCGACCGTCTTACTCGAAGTAAGGTTCCCGGGATCGACCAGCCACCGATACCACGAGGCGTTTCTATAGGGTACGCTGCCTGCGTAGGTCCACTTTTGAGTGGCTAGATTGTCGGAGACATAAAAAGAAATCCTGTCGGTAAAATCGTCGTAATCCCCGGACTTGATCAACAGATTCCGCTCTTCTGCGAAGGCAATGTACTTTCCTAGATAGACGTTCCATGACACACTCGCGGTGTGCAATGTGCTGTTGCTGTACTTGGCCAGATCTGTCGCAGTCTGCTTCGAAGTTGGCTGAACAAAGGTCTGGCTTATCGCAGGATCGTTGTCAGCGCCAATGCTGCTTGCTAGAGAACTCGCAGCGTCCCCTGTCTTGCATGGCGCAGCCCCGCTCGGATCACATGTCCAATCGATGCCCGGTACCCTGCTCCAACTTCCGTTGTAGTACTTCTCCCATGACTCGGGAGCCATTTTGTCTCGTATCCGGGCTCTCGATACCTGCTCCCATTCGTGCCCACTAAATCCCTTTCCAGAGGGTTTCATGATCCGACTGTTGTAGAAAAGATAGAAATATCCGCTGCCAGTATCCACCACCAGGCGCGGATCGCCTTCTCCGTAATAGTAGTAGGCGTCCTTCTTGTTGGCCGCTCCATAGGGAGAAGTCGCAATGGGTTCCTTCAGAGTCCAAGTCTTCCCGTGGTTCTCTGATATCGCATAGGAGATTACGTCGATTCGTGGGATGTTCGGATACAACTCATTGTGCACCACACCGTACCAGTAACCCGTATCGGGATCCACCCACACGCCCACCAGGTCACAGAAGTTCCCATCCGCATAGGCGCCATGCCCCGGTGTTATGCCGGGAACACTGTACAGCTTTCGATACACGGGACTGCCAGATTCGCAAAGCGATTGAGTATCGAACTGCGAGTTCATCTTCGACAGCTTCAGCTTTGGGTCGTGCGCATCTTTCCCTGTATAAAGCTCCCAGACATGATTCGCGGGAACCTTGTCATACTGGCTAACGGCATTCTGAAGAAAGAACTGACCATTGCTGTCGAGAAAGAGAAAGTTCGGTGTGTCTGAGGAGATGTCCGACTTTACTGTATCGCCAACCTTTGTGAATCGCATTGTCTGCGAAGTTGTCGTACTTACGGTGAAATCGGTATGAGCCGTCATAGCCTTGTAGGGCCCAGCAGACTCCTGTAGTGCTAAGAGGCGTACGATTCCTCCTCCGGTAATCGTGAGAATGTCATGGGATAAGATTGCCGGGCCGCCAAGGACCGTGTAGCTTATAGCACCTGAACTCGGCGAAATAGCGGAAATCCGAAACGGTGCATCGCCCAACCTGTGGGGAGCAATTGGAGTAAAGGTCAGGGTTGCGCCAACGTTGGATCCATGTGAACTCTGCGCAGTCGGGATCGCGGTTGCGATGGCAAGTAGTCTGGAATTGCTGCAAGTAAATGCAATCAGCAGACAAGGGAACAAGACGCGCAGTTTCATCTAACGATTTCTCCGGATCTTTTCTTTGGTCAAGTCAAAAGGCGTTCGACGACTATGTACGAGCATCTCGCGTCTGGCATTTCCTCTACTACAATATTTTTACGCTAGGTTTGCCTTCGCTGCTGTCTACGATTAGAAGGTAGATAACAATACTTGGTCTGCAAGTATCTGCGCTCTATCGCTGCGAGCCTGAATGGCATACGCGATTATTGAAAAACTTATCAGGGTTTGCATATTGTACAAAGTTGTCTTTTACTCAGTCTTCGCTTGCTAAAGACAGGTTTCCCGGCCAAATGTTCAATAGTGAGCTAGTATCTCTAACCAGACCGGCTTCGAGCGTGAGTCCACCTTCCTCGAGGTCACCAGCGCCACCGACGACCTCAAGTTCATCCACTCGCCGCAGTCGCAGAAAGACGAGGCGCGGCTCACGCACCTCACCGGCAACGTCCACCCCCCCGACACCGCGTGGCTCCCGCCCATCGCCGCTTCCGAGCAGCACATGGTCTGGAACATCGCGTTCACGCGCCTGCCCGACGGCTGCGTCATGGAGCTCGGCTACGCCACGGAGGACCGCGACGAGTTGCTGCGCCGGCTGGCGCATCCCTTCTGGTTCCAGTCCTTCGGCGCCGTCATGGGCATGGATTGGCATTCGTCGGGCATGGCGGGTTGTAGAGTTGCCAGCCGCAATCAATCATTACGTTGTCTAACACAAGTGAAGAAGCTGCAGCACAATTCAAAGTCGCGCCTCCGTTGCAAAAACAAGAGCGAAATTCAAGTTTGCTGAATTTCAAGACAACGCTGTTGAACGGAACGGTAAATGTGTATGGAGACGATGCTGTGAAATTACGCACATCAAGCACGCTGCCGTTTGCTAAATTTGTGGCCGTCGAGTAAATGCAAGCACCCCATGATGACGGAAAGAAGTTTGAGGCCGCAACTGCCTGTGTCACGGCAGGTATTACGTCGCCGAAAAATTCCACATTCCTAGAATTTTTAGAGCGCGCTGGATATTTTGCGTTGAGCGTCGAAATGGGCGGAAGATAAAGTTGTGAATTGTTCGTCCCTTGAACTGGCCCGTTGATGACATAAACCCCATTAGGCACATAAATTTTCAAATTGACGTAATTGCTGGAAGCGTTGAGCGCGTTTTGAAATTGAGCAGTATTATCCGTTCCAATCACGCCAATACCTTCCGTTATAGTGGCTGGAGAATTGATGGAAATAGTGATGTCAAACGCATCAATATAGCTTGTCACTGTGGCAGTGAGTGAACCCCCTGCATAATTCAGCGAAAACACCTTTCCAACCATCGAAGGTGCGAACTGCGGGTTGTAAGTGTTCACCAGATTAGTCCCCGCCGTGAGAAATAAAGCGGAAATCAGAACCCCGTCTGGAATCGCGCCGAAATCATTAACCATGTCCAAATTCATCACCACATCTGGCTGCACAGGCACATTTGTCAGCCCCGCGCCGTTGCCCGTGAAATTTCCAGTGAAATTCCCCGAGCCGATATTTGCGTCCGAGAAAGTATTTAGCCCGGTGAAATAGTTGGCGGCGTTGAGCAACGGCACATTTGCTGAAAGGCGTCCGTCCGCGAGCGTGCCGGATGCGATCGCCGTGGCGTTCAAACTGGTTGTCGCGGTAGAGACAACATCTGTCACCTGATTTAACGAAGCGATGGTATTGCCATCCGGAGCGTTCGTGGCGGTGGTTGCCGTCGCCGCGTTGCCAACGATGCTGATGGTGGCATTCGTTTGGCCAGTGACGACAAACTGCAAAAGCGTGTTCGTTGAAAGCTGCGCCCAACCATTCAAATCCGCAGGAATATTCGTCAGCGCCGTCCACGGCAAACCGTAACTGTCCGACAAGTTGATCGGGGCGGAGTTGGTGAGTCTGGAATAATAAAAATTCGCGGCGCCGTTGGTGTCAAAATTGGCATTCACCCAGTTGGTGATCTCTATTCCATTGGTGATGGTGACAATGTTGGTCGTCAGGATGGTGTGACGCCCGCTGGCTGCCTCCCGTCGCCTGGAAACGAGCGCCCACCCGCGGCCCGTCGTGCTCGCCATCGGCAGCGTCGCGGGCGACCGGGGACGGGCTTCCAACTTCGTCTACGGCGCCGCCAAGGCGGGGCTCGCGATCCTCATGCAGGGCCTCCACCACCGGTGGGGAAAGGGTGCGTCCCGGGTGTGCGCCGTGGTGGTGTAACTTGCGCCGACCAAGCCGATGTAGGGAGACTCCGTGGGCGGCAGCGTGACTTCGCCGAGCCGCGACCACTCCACCCCGTCGGAGGACAGGTAGGCGTTCACCCGGGGGCCGAAACGTTCCACCCGCAGCCACTGCGGCGGGGCCGCCGGGGAGACCGTTGTGACCAACGTGCTGGGCCCTCCCTGCTGGGCACGGGTGCGGAAGAGAGCCCCGGCGCTGGGAGCCAGCATAACGGTCGCGTGCGGTGAATTCGTCTCCAGGCTATCGCGCACCATCAAGCCGGCCTTCGTGTAGATGTTGACCGCCGGCTGGGATACGATCCGCGCGGTCAACCGGCCGTCGCCGGCAAGGCGCTGATACATGAACTGGAACGCGTCGGCGGTCCCGTTGATATCGCTGCCACCGGCCCGCATGAGCACGGAGTCCGCCGTATAGTCGTTCACCGCGGAAGCACCGGGAGCCCCGACATCTGTGACTGCCCAAGGGGCTTCCGCCAACGGCCCCAGGCGCACGCCGGAAAGTTCCGCGCTGTTATACACGGTTGTGCGCGTGCCGAGCGTCAGGCCGACCTTGATCGTTTCCCCCAGGGCCAGCGTGTGCGAACCGCACAGGACCCAGGTCGCGCCATCCGTGGAGTAAAACCCCGAAAGCAGGTCGCCGCTGCGGCGCAGGAGCAGCCAGACCGGGCCGGCCACGCCCGTCTTGCTGGTCACGCTGTAGGAGCCGCCGGGAGCCGAACGCCACCGGAAGGCCACGCCATTCGAGCGCGTGAGCAGCATGGCCGCATCGGGCGATCCCGCGTCCAGGCTGGAGCGCATCATCAAGCCAACCTGCGCCGCCGCGTCCGTCGCATCCACGAAGGACGCAAGCGCGAGGACGTAACCGTCGTCGCTCAAATCCTGCCAGATAAAGGCGGAGTTGTCGGAAGGCCCGGAATTGTCGCCCGTCGTGGCGCCGGTGAGCGTGAACATCCCGGAGGCGTATGTGGCGCGTCCGGGAAGCGCGGGGGCGCCGAGATCGGACAGCCGAAACAACAGGGGGGACTCGCCGACGACGCCGAAAAGGTTGAAACCGACCGAGGTCGCCTGCGCCCCGCCGCCCACGCTGACCGACACGGCGTCATCCCCTCCGGTATCGGAGAAAATGAACGAGGACTGGGACAGGCCGCCGGAATCCGTAAGCAGGCCGAGAGACGCGGAGCCCGGCAGGCTCGACCCCAGGAGTCCGCTTCCCTGGGTCACCCGCCAGACCAGGGGAACGCCCGCCAACGGCGATCCGCTCAGGGAATCCTTGACGCGCACCACAAGCGGCTGGGCCGAAATCGTGCCGGGAAGGCCGGTCTGGCCATCGCCGCTCACCAGTTCGACGACCGGAAACTCGCCCGGGCTGTTGAATGTCAGCGGGTCGTTGCCCAGTTCCCATTCCTGCGCGTTGGTCAGACCGTCCCCGTCCGGGTCCGCGGCCGGGTCCACGCCAATGGAGCCGAAATACGTCCGTGTCCCGTGTGTCTTTCTATCAGAAGAACTTCAAGGAACGGTTCGACGTGCAGTTGAGGGAGTTCAAGCCTAATGACAAGTAGGGCTACACTCGGCACCCTTCTTGGTAAGTCGTGCAAGAAGGGTGGTATGTTCGGTGCCGAGCTGGAAGTGGAGAGTAACACGAAGCTTCCGGAGATCGACACGGGTACGTGGAAGACGATGAGTGATCCGTCCCTCCGCTCCCGCATACCGAGAGAGTACACTACCCGATCGCCCATCCCGTTCGTTGGGGTGGACCGTGCGATCGGTTCCCTGCTCACTACACTAAACGACAACAGCGTGAGTGAGCCCATCAAGGATAGCGCCACAACATCGTGGCACATCCATCTCAATGCCCTTGAGCTTACGGCCACGGAGATGATGACCCGTCTCTTCTTGTACTGGTTACTTGAGCCAGTCATCATCAAGCACTGTGGTACTAAGCGAGAGCAGAACACCTTCGCTCTCCAGCTCAAGGACTCGTATCACACGTTGCGTAGATTCGATACGAACTTCTACACCACGATGATCTCTGAGCCTCACCGACTCAGCCGCAACTCGTGGTTCTCTCAGGAGCAGAGGTACTCATCCCAGAACATCTGTGCCCTTGTCAAGTTCGGTTCCATTGAGTACCGAGCTATGAAGGGTACGTTGGACAAGGACGAGGCCATGATCTGGATCAATGCGCTTACCAAGATGTGGCAACACACTGGGTACACTGACCCGTCTCAGCTCCTGTGCTCGTACTACGACCTCGGTGTCGAAGGTCTCCTCAAGGAAGTCCTCGGTGACGATGCCGTTCCGTTCCAACCCCACATCAATACGTGGACGAGGGACGAGGCAGACGAGAACGCCATGGCTCTGCTGTGTGTGGATGACAACAAGCTCTTCTCCTGGTCACAGTGGGAAGAGAAGATCGCCAAGCAAGCTGAGCTACGTGAGCTTGAGTACATGAAGACGATGGATGAAGAAGTCCCGTCACCTTTACGTAACAGGCCATCTCGTCCGTCTGGTAGTCTGGCTCGGACTATCGAAGATCTTCAATACCGAGCACGAGTAGAGGCTGAGCGTGATCGTCTCACACGTCAACGTTCGACTCAAGAGTTTGTCAACGCAACCCTAGGTAGCTCGTACTATACAGTTACCACGGGACCAACAGGACCAGTAGGACCACAGTAATGTCACGAGTATTCATGTACACCGGAACCCGCTTCAGCAATAGCGCCAAGCTGGTAGCTCGACTGATGGGCATCCGTCGTATCCGAGTGCGTAACTCCAGGTATCGTTCCCGACCTGGGGATAAGATCATCAATTGGGGGAGCAACGTCAAGACAGCACGAGTCAGTGCGCCGTACCTGCGTTGGTTCAATCAACCTCCGCTCCGTGGCATCAACAAGCTGACGTGCTTCAACATCTTGAGGGAACACAATGTTTCGATCCCGGAGTACACGACTACCAGGCCAGCTGTTGATCGAGATAATACTTGGCTTGCTAGGGAGTGCACGGTCTGGCCGAGGGACTCCGGAAGCCAGGCCACGCAGATCAACAGCATCGTGAGTAACGTCTGTCGCCTGGTCTGCATCGCAGTGGCTCCTCGGCTGAAACGCAACGGCTCCCCGGGAACCGCGGTCGGACCGCCGCAGCCCTTCGGCCCGGATGCGCAT
>JANBPO010002983.1:0-42107 GCA_024336825.1 Amorphophallus titanum | reverse complement strand
GGAACAGGAAGCCCCCGTCATCCCACTGGAGCGCCACGCAATCGCCCCATATCGACCCGAACCGAATCTCGCCGCACCCCTTGACGCAAACATGGGGATAGACGCGTGGATGGTTGGCGACCGACTCCAGAAATGCAGGGGAGTCGGCGACAATCACGGCTCTTCCGACCCCGGCTTGCCGGGCGGCTTGGGTGGCGGCGTGTACTCCGGCACCTCCGCGGGCGGCGGCGGCACGGTTTCTGCCGCCGGTTCGTCGTTGTCCTTCAATACCTGCAACGTCGCCGCTGCCGTGGCAGCCACGCCTTGCGTGTACTGCCCGAGTTGCGTTGCATAGCTAACGGTTGCCGTTGCCGTCGCCTGCGTCTGCACAACGTCTGCGTGCACCTCGGGGACCGACTTGCCCTGCACCCCGCCAAGGCGCACTTCCGCAATCTCGCGGACGAACTGGAAGAATCGCGGCGTGGGGCGGCCCGTTTTCTGATCGACCCAAATCTCATCCGGCCGGGGGAGCCAATCGGCATTCCGTTTCGGCGCGCGAGTGCCAGCCCACGCCGTGCGGGAGGACGCGCTATTGACCCCGGCGGACGTATTACACGCACCAACGCCGTGCTTGATTGGCGTGGCGTACGACCACACGCCGGCCGAGGTCACGCAACTGGCGGTAGCCATTAGTTCGGCAGGCCAATCGACCAGGTGTCAATCGTGTGCGTCCCCGCGCCGCCGTACACCTCCACCGTGATGGCGGAAACAAGGCAGGACGATCCGCCGGAAGTCGTCAGCGCGATAGCTGAGCCACCCGAGGTCGCGGCGACCTTGAACGTGTCCGTCGCGGAATCCCTGACGTAGTACACCGTGCCTTCCACCAGCGGGTTGGGGACAGTCCCGCCGTAAAACACGACGGTCTGCGCGTCGCTGAAGCCATGCCCCGGACACGACACTGTATTGGCCGCGGTGTTGACCTGGAACTCCTTGGGATCGCCGCCATTGGGGCTGTAGGCGATGAAGCCGGTCCCTGCCGTATTCCAAAGGCCGGCCCACCCTACGCTGCCCGCCGGAACGTCCAGCGTCACCGCAGACGACAGGCTGCGCGCGCCAGCAGAGGCCGCCCCGAACACCGCCGCCTTCCTCGCGTATGAGCCGCCCGTGACCTCGCTCGCGCCTGTCGCGCCGGGGAAGGCGGTATGCAGCGACATGCTGACCACATCCACCGCATCGAGCATGGCGTTCTTACCCGGAACCGTGATGCTCACGCGACCTCCATTTCGATGTTGAATCCCTGCAACGCAATCGGCACGGGAGCGCTAGTCCAGAGCTTGAAATAGCGATTGCGGCTCGTCCCCAGCCGCCGCCAAATGCAGCGGTTCCGAAACTCGCCGATCCTGCCGAGCGTTCGGTCGTACTGGTTGCTCCACGTCCGGCCGCCATCGTCGGACCACGACAGCCATACCTTCGGGTCCACCGCCCAATCCGGCGGGTTCGGCCCTACGTCTGGATCGCCGTCCAGCCCGACGCCCATTTCAGCGATCAGCTCGCCGCGATGGAAGAACATGCGCCGCCCCTCAGCCTCGATCTGCGCCCAAATGCGCTCGCGGTAGATGGCATCGCCGTCGTCGGTGTAGGTGTCGAGGTCGAGCGCGTAGAGCCTGCCGTCCTCGTAGTCCCCTACGACATGGACGCCGTTGAAGAAGGCAAATTAACTAATCTATAAAATAATCCTCAAGTGCATGTGAAACATGAAATCCACTGGATGAATCAATAATATCACCAAGTCTATGAATACAACATTTAAAACCTGAATAATAACTAACTATCTACGCTTACCATTTGATAACTATAGGAACTCTGCATTATGTTTCAGGCTAACATAAATACAGAACTCAGAAAAATCTAGCGGTCACCTGAGGACTATTTGAAGACCTTAGCGGTCTATCGTAGGGCCGCTAGAAGAACTCTGGCGGTCAGAGGAAGACCATTTCTTCCTCTATAGTAGAGAGATGTAAAAACCCAAAGAAACAAGCCTAATCTAAGGCAATAGATGCATAGAAAAGCATGCTAGTAAGTAAGCAAGACTTGATACGACTATATAAAACATGGAGATGCATGGGGGTGCATAATTTAAGCAAGATCTTCATCTTTGTAATTAGGAGTAAGATTAGACATGCAGAATTTAACCTAAGTGCGTGATGAAAATAAAACATGAAATTCTCTTCGTACAATACATGAAATTAGGAGAAAATAGAGGGCTTTTACTCCTAACACATTAATTTAGTCTTTTCATGAGATAACCTACCTTTGATTCAATCCCTAGACTTCAGATTTTTGACTAGAAGTAGACTCTAGTTTCTACACTTCATTTGCAAAACCAGCAACTTCTCATCCTTCTATCTCCTGATTCTCTTGACCTAATCACATGAAAATTGGAGGGTATGGAGAAGATAGAAAGATGAACAAATTGTTCTAAAGGATGAACTCCTAAATACCTCAATTTGAGCTTCTAATCCCTAGATCTTCACTGGACCGGCATGTAGGTTTCTGGGCGCCTTGTTGCGAAATAGCAACTTTAGGGACTCCTAACTCTCTGAATGATTGACCTCCTAGGATGAAATTTTGAAGAACGTTAGTTAACACTAAGGTGAACAAAAAGTTCTAAAGAACTAACCTGAAATATCAACTCCTTACTATCGTACAACGTGAGCCAAAACATGGGTTCGCGCAAGTCAAGATTAGGGTCTTTTTATAGGGTTTGAGTTAGGCCTGAGGATTTGCTCCAATTAGGAGTCCTAATTAGGTGTAGGATCAATTCCCGAGAGCCCTAAACATGCTTACAGGTCTACACACTTTGATCCATGAGGATTTAGATGCTAAAGATCCAAACATTCTATGTTTCTTCATCTCACAGAATCTAGAGAGCTTAGTGGTCAAGGGAAGACCGTTTACAGGATGTTAGCAGTCTCGCGATAGACCGCAAGGCTACGTTTAATCCAAAAAATCTAGATTTTCTTCCTTATCCACTATTGTCCCCTAATTAATGCATATATCTTGATTGTAAATTTTCTAATTGACATTTCCAATAATAAGCCTTGGTCTACAAGCCCTATAAATTATTCTATGAGCCTATTTGAGTTGGGCTTAACCCTTTAATAAATATAGGGCCTTTAAATGTATTGAAATAATTTCACAATTCTATTTTAATAGCCCTTAAAACCTTTTTAATTGTATTTATTCTCATAGAAATTCTTAGAAAAATTCTTGGGCGTTACACCCTCCCCCACTCAAAAAGAATTTGGTCTCCAAATTCAATTTGATTGATAAGGAGAGTGTACTTAAAATTAAATAGTTCCGTGTGCGTGTCTGAGTCTCGCGCCCGGGGCGTCGTAGCTTAACCCCCAAATATCCAAAATTGTGAATATGCCCAAAATATTTATATAAATACTTTAACAATTTTGATTAAATACCTAAAAATACCCTAAAAATTCTTAAAAATAGCCAAAATTCACCGGACGGAACCTTGATCCGAACCACTAAGGATCCGCTAAAACTACGGGTGTTACACCTAAGGTCATTGGTTTTATGATAATTATCCATTTATCTTATTTATTCTGGTTTACCACCGACAAGGGAGGAGCGGTTGGCCATTGGCCGCTCTTATGGATGAATGGTCTAGGAATAGGGGTTTATCTATGAGAGTCCAGCGGTGAATTTGTCAATCAATTCGATGGATAATTTGATTATGTGTCTTATTTATTTTAATTTCCACCGATAGGGATAAACGGCCTAGAGGTAGCCGCTCATAGGGATGAGTGGTCTATCGGGCGACCGTTCAACCGCTTGATTTCAGAAGTTTTAACGAGTTTTCTCTCTCTGTTTGAGGTTTTATCCCTAACTTCTCCCATCATTTTCTCTGCGAATATTCCACCAAATTGCGTGTTGTTTCTTCTGGTTAAGAGATAATTCAATTGTCTACACACTTTGTGTTATTATCTCGACCTAAAAATGGCTAGAAACCCTAATTCTGAGTCGAGACCTACGGGCTCTATAAATAGACCCTAGGGCCAAGTTGGAAAAGGGGGGAGATTTTTGGTCGATGACAAAGCCCTGCCAAACTCTTGAGCGACCTAATATCAGGGAGGGAGGCCTTCTATGTCCGTTCAGACCTCCAGTTTCAGGGAGTAGCATGTTTTTGTGTCATTAGTTCATTAGTCCCTCTGCCATTTTTCATTACATGCATTGTTTCTTTCTCCCTTCCTACGTTTTTCCTACTCTCTTCACTGCATTACACACACCCTCCCATGTTTTTTAACTCCCCTAGGGGTTTAAAAACTCCCAGGTATTCCCCATTCCATTAGTCGTGGTTATTTCTTTCCATTTTGGCATCTACTACACTTCACAGTCCTGATTTTGAGTTTATTTTTATCTTCTACACCTTGTCTTGCAAGTCAGCAACGTTGTAGCATGAGGCCCACTCCTTCTGGCTGGCCGGAAGGAGTGGAGGTTGAGGTCATACTTTTTGGAAGGTGGTGGCGTCGAGCGGTCACTTTCTGTCCCTTTGAGGAGTCGAGCGGCTTCATCCTTGCCATTCATCTTCTTCTTCTGGCCGTCCCTAAATCGTTCTTCTGCCATCGTGCTTCGTCCCGCATTCCACCCAGCACTGTGCGCCAGTCTATCGAATGACCTTTCGTCCAAAGCGGGTAGTTCTTCCAAAGCCGCACATCTTCGCAGTGTTGGTTAAAGGTGAGTGTCTCCCTTCTTTTCCAAGGTACGGCATGTTCATCGCGTTTGGCACCTTGGTGGCGATCACACAGGTTCATATATTTCTGTCTCTTTCTACTTTTCACTTATTTCTCATATTGATTTAGTAGAGGGACAAGAAGGGTTTTTAAAACAATAGGAAAATAATATCCACACCAGTCTGGCCTTATTTCTAACCACATTCCCTTGCTCATCTATTTTATTCCTAAACACCCACTTCATTCCTATGACAGTGCCATGGTCGGGTGGAGGAACTAGGTCCCATACCTTGTTCCTTTCAAACTGATTCAGCTCCTCGTGCATGGCATTGATCCAATGCACAAGAAGCTCAGTAGGAATTACACTCTATCGCCAGGCATAGTTTAAGTAATTAATCATTTCATGAATATGCATGAATAATGCGAGAAACTTCGAGTAAGCAAACTAAGTAACCAATAAGATCAGAAGGTAATCGATAGATGAATGGAAAGGAATACTACACGTCTAGATATCAAGCATCATTAACAAGAATTTTTCAATAAATGGCCATTTCAAGTCAAGTCAAGTCGAGTCATGTCACCAGTATTAACGCTTTCAAGCATGAATAGCAAGTTTCACGAGAATGTGGAATGCCGTAGACTCACACGCTAGATAGTACTCGGTGACAATGCCACACCTAGTCATTCCACCTCCCCGGGGTACAAGTATATTTCGGGTGCTCCTCCCAGGACCAGACTGGGCCCTTAATATGATTGCCTTGGTATTGATTTGGTTGGATCATAGATCCCAATCTAGACATCCACAAATAATAATGGCCAAGTATTCCAAGATCAAGCTCAAGTAACCTGATTTCTAGGATCAAGGTTCTTTCAAATAAATTTGGATGAAAGAGTCGGAATAGGCTCAATAGCCCAACCAATAGCTGACAGGACTGAAATGTACTCCTGGAAAAATTAACACAATCATTAAGCTTACCAAGACAAAACCATGGAAGAAAATCAGGTCAAAGATTCGTACGGTCAAGAAGGAACCGTAAGGGAAGAATAAACGGTCTATCGTTGAGCTGTATACCTGCTGGAAACGGTCTCACAATGGACCGCGGGGACCGAACTGGGCCAAGGGAACCCCAGCTCGATGCCAAAGGTAAACGATCCTTTAAGGGCTGTTGGAAGTCAAGAACGGTTTGGGATGAGCCGTTTGACAAATCAAGACGGTCCATAACCGGCCGTTTAGCACAAAAAGGATCGAAAGCCCACAACGAGAGGTACACGGTCTAGACTGGGCCGCCCTAACCCCCAACGGTCCACAGACGTCCGTTTAGAGGGTAAAACGGTCCAGAGATAACCGCGAATCATTTGGGCCAGACAAGGCTAGAGTAGTCCACCTAATTGGGCTCCCAAGCCGCCTGGGACACGGTGGAACCGAACCAGAGTTCAGCCCATAGCTCTCAGGCCGGGTCTAGAGGCTTAAGGTTGACTTAACAAGACTAGGTCGAAGGAAAAAAAAATCAAGGAGAATCGACCAGCTGGACCTGGCACTTAGCCAGCAGTTATACACAGTCTTCATCGAGCCGCTCAAGGGGATCAAACGGTCTGATTCGGGCCGCGTAGGGACTTAAACGGTCCCATGTGGGCCGCGAATCTGGACAGATCACAGAGGCAAACAAGCGATCCGGTCGAGTTAACAGGTGCAGAATTTTGAGGTACAATCTGTCCGGTGTCCTAGTGGGAATCCCAGACTCGCGGGGACTTATGGAGGCCTTGAACAAGGACACCTAGTCCGACGAAAGGAATATCCGACGGAGAGGCATTCATTGCTCAAGATTTAGGCTAGTAAATCAAGCGGAAAACAAACGAAATCGGTCCATCCACGTCCACCGGAGTGGTATGACCTTAAAACAATTCCAACCTATTTCATGAAAGGTATAAGATTCAGATTAAAATATTAATAAAGCATTAATCTACTTCCTTTTTAAACATCATGAAATACATGAAAGATGGACATGAATGGAGCAATTATTAAGAAAAAAGTTTGGGTACATCAAAGAGGATTTTTTGTAGTACAACCTCCAGATTTTGAAGACCCAAAACATCCACAGTATGTGTACAAGTTGCAGAAGGCCTTGTACAGATTGAAGTAAGCTCCAAGGGCATGGTATGAAAGGCTCACCTCATTCCTGATTTAAAATGGGTTCAAAAGAGGTAAGATTGACCAAACATTCTTCACGAGAAAATCAGATAAAGACATATTAGTAGTTCAAGTATATGGTGATGATATAATTTTTGGAGCTACTAATAATGTCTTATGTGATGAGTTTACACAAATAATATAGGGAGAATTGGAAATGAGTCTCATGGGGGAACTTACATTCTTTCTTGGACTGCAGGTGAAGTAAACATCAGAAGGCATCTTCATAAATTAAGTCAAATATACCTTAGAGCTGTTAAAGAAATATGGGATGGCAGAAGCAAAACCCATGTCTACTCCGATGGCCATAACCACGAAGTTAGACAAAGATGAAAAAGGTAAAATAATAGATCCTATACTGTTTCGAGGTATGATTGGATCACTACTATATTTAACAGCTTGTCGTCCTGACATTCAATACAGCGTATGTCTATGTGCTCATTTTCAGTCATATCCTAAAGAATCTCATTTATTGGCTGTTAAACAGATTTTTCAATATTTGATTGGCACAATAGACTTTGGCTTGTGATTTCCCATGGTAGCTCATTTGAATTGATTGCATACACCAATGCGGGTTGCGCCGGATGTATTATTGATCATAAAAGTACTAGTGGGTACTATCAGTTTCTTGGTAGGTGTCTAGTTTCATGGGCCTCCAAGAAACAACATTCAGTAGCTCTCTCAACGGTCGAGGTTGAGTATGTAGCCATCGGAAGTTGTGGAGCCCAAGTACTTTGGATCAAAAATCAATTGCTTGATTTGAATGTTGAAGTGAATTTAGTTCCAATTTTGTGTGATAATACAAGTGCTATCAATTTATCTAAAAATCCAGTTCAACACTCGAGGACCAAACACATTGACATTTGACATCATTTTTTGAGAGATCATGTAGGCAAAGGAGATTTTGAGTTAAAATTTATTGATACACAGTCAATCGGCTGACATCTTCACAAAACCCCTAAACCAGGAACAGTTCAATAAAATCAGAAGAGAACTCAGCATGTAAAAAGGTTAGAGCATACATACCTAGGTCTGTACTAGGTTGAGTTTTACATTTGCATAAAAGTCAGAAGTATTAAGGGTAGATTGTGTGAAATGCATGCATACTTTGTGTATTTTTGGTTAAGTTCGTGTATGATACCACCTTGTATGCTTAACTATATTTATGTCCATATACCCCTCCTTGAAAAACTTCTAAGACTAAATACTCCTTATTAAATAAATGTGGACTAGTGACCTGGGGATCCTAGGCAGTCACTAAGGGGGAGTTTCAGAAAAGCTCCTTAAGTCAAATCGTCTCAGAACTCTCTCTCAACTCGTTACCTCACAAAGCAAAAAAAAGGGAAAGAAATGAAAAAGAAAAAGAAAGTAAAAAAAGGGTGAAAATGACGACTGAATCTGGCGAACCGAACCGGCCGAACCCACATCCGACCTCTTTCTTAAAGGGGTTTTCACCCCATTTCTCTCACTCTCTCACTGTAACATCCTTGGTTTAGCGGATTCTGAGTGGTGCGGATCTAGGATTCGTTCGGTGTCATAGGTTCTTGGCACGCCTTTTGGGCGTGGAGGGGGGCTCTCGGCGCATAGGTTCTCGGTGCGCCTTTGGTTTCTTGTTTCTCGGCGTGCATTACATCACGCCGAGAAGCCCTCCTCTCCAGGCACTATTTAGTGCGCCGAGAGAGGTTTTTTCCTTCATTTTCCACTTAGCTTCCTCTCTCTTCCCTCTTCTCGACGGCGGCAAGCGAATTGCTCCGAGAAACCTCTGCAGATTTTTGATTTCTTCTTCGTCAAGTCTCCTCCGAGGTGATTACTTCTTCTTGGGACTCGATCCCTATTTACTACTGGGGTCACTCCCTCTTGGTGGGTGATTCCCTATTTATTTTGGGCAGACCCTAAATAAGGGGAGATGCTGCCGAAATTTTCATAAAATCATGTATTTAAGCTTCATAAGACTGCTTGCTAGCTCAGGGCTCATGTTTTATGTTACTCTTTGACCGCAGGTACTGCAATGGCTTCCAGCTCTGCTGTTGCGTCTTCTAAAGTTGTTGGGGTGAGCTCATCAACCCAGCCAGACGTGACTCGGGCTTTAGTGAACTGGTTGAATGTCAGTACTTTGGACTTCGGATATGGCAAGGTTGTTGTTGTTGACGAATCTTCTGAATCCGAAACAGATACGGTGTCGACATCCTAAGTATATTCTGCTGCAGAGGGGACATGCTTCGGGCGGGGCAACGATTATCATCCCGACTTACCAAAGGACCGCCACTTGATGTCGTTCATTCAGACTTTTATCGTGGGTGGCATGCGGGATCCCTGGATAGCTCGGGGTGTTAAGGCCACCATGCTCGCCAAGAGAGACAACCTTAAAGGCTCGGTTTATCATGGTGAAGCCATTTATCTGCCCGGGGAGAAACGTGACTGGGACGCTATCCTTGGCATATCAGAACTGGAGCTGGAGATGAAGATGCTAACCCCAACCCCGGACTTCACCCCCACTCGGTGGGATACCGCCAGCGGCAGAGTTGACAAAGAGAAATCTGGATATGGTTTGTTCTTGGCACCGCTGAAATGGGGGTATCGGGATGAAACCTTCGTGCTCAACTGCTCGGCTGTGTAATTCAAATATCAGCTGGCTGCTCGCTAGTTCGGAGACGCAAAGGTCACTGATGCACATTTGTTCCGAGTAGGAGCAGTAGAATTTACAGAGTTTGTTCTGAAGGAATACGCCCCTCTGCTGATCAGAGCCAGCCTATATCACAGCGTCTTTGCCTCCAGGTTCCGCTATCCCATTTCCCGAGGATTGTGCTGCGGAATGTTCGAAGTGTTTTGCCCTTAGTTCAATACTTTTTACACAGCAGAGGGTGAGACTTTTATGGACCTTTGGAGCTTATCGCAACTTTCTGGCCTGCCTATTGACGGCGAGCCGTATGAAGAACACTGCTTGGAAGACTCTTATAAAGATCGCTCTGATGGCGAAGGCAGATACTCGCTCGATTATTCATACTGATATCTGATGAAAGCCTATTGCTCGATTTGTTTGGCCTGTAGCAGAGGATCTTCTAGGGGTTATCAGCCCCGCGAGAAGAGCGGCAGACTGAAGGTCCGGATTGGCCAGTGGATCCAATATTTCTTCGGGGGTCCCCTTACGTATGCAGATTTTCCTTCTGTGGGGCCGACTGCCAGCAAACAAATAAGGACTCCCCGTTATAAATCAGCACTGCCAGCGGAGAGAAAAATCTATGTGTTAATCCTTCCTAGTTACACATTTCAGAAAAGC
Source organism: Amorphophallus titanum (assembly GCA_024336825.1). Taxonomy (NCBI): domain Eukaryota; kingdom Viridiplantae; phylum Streptophyta; class Magnoliopsida; order Alismatales; family Araceae; genus Amorphophallus; species Amorphophallus titanum. The sequence continues at coordinate 31,915 of JANBPO010002983.1, read as the reverse complement.
ATGAATTCTTGAATTCTTCTCCATGATAGAATAGGATTGGTAGATATTCTGAATTTATCTTTTTGTTTCACTTTTCTGAAGAATTTTTGAAATTCAAGAAAGACATCATTCTTATTAGTAAGGAAAAAGATCCATGTGAAACGAGAGAAATCATCAACTAGCATATATCCATATCTTTTTCCATGAAGGCTGGCTGTTCTTGTTGGGCCGAACAGATCCATATGCAGAAATTGAAAAGGCATGGATGACAAGGGCTCACTTCTAGATTTAAAAATTTTTCGAGTTTGTTTACCTAGTGAGCATGCTTCACAAACCTGGGGATTCTTTTCATATGGCAATTTAGACAGATCCCTTACTATTCCATGCTTGGACAGTTTGTGCAGTTTACCATAGCTGACATGTCCCAATCGTCTGTGCCACAGCCATGCCTCATTGGGTTGATGGCAGACAAACACAGACTTTCAGAATTAGAAGCATCAAGGTCTACCATGTAGACGTTGTTAACTCTATGACCTATAAACATCACAGAATCAGAATTTTGCTCAAATATCTTACATTCATTGGCATCAAACAATACCTTGTGGCTTTTGTCGCACAGCTGGCTTATGCTGAGTAGATTGTGCTCAAGGTCTTCAATAAGCATAACATTTTCAATCGAGTTGAAGGAATTCTTACTGACTGTGCCTGTGCCGATGACTCTTCCTCTATCTTTACCTCCAAATCTCACGTGGCCTCCCTCTTTCTTGATCAGATGACTGAACTTGTTTCTATCTCCTGTCATGTGTCTTGAGCAGCCACTGTCCAAATACTATTGGTTGTGATGGGCTGCAAAGCATTCCTGCATAGAACGCATTAAACAGAAGTTTTTGGAACCCAAGCAAATTTGGGTCCACAATCATAGTTGAAAACATGCAATAGGTTCTTTGGAATCCAGACTTGCTTAAAGAAGCTCATTCTTTGGCCGGACCAGCATTGTTTGTTGGTGTGTCCCGGTTTGTTGTAGGTGTGACAAATAGGTTTCATGGATTTCAAGAAGTATGAGTTAAGTTGTGGTCTGAACCTTGGGTCTCCAAAGGTGTTGAATTGGGCATGGAATGTACCCAAGTTCGGTTGGTTGTTGAGCCTTCTTTGATTATTGAACCACTTTTTCTTTTTAGAGTGGGGGAATGAACTGCGTCGACGCATGTCCCTGGTGCGTCGACCTAAGTGACCCTGCTGAGCACTGATGCGTCGACCTGTTTGGCCATGGCGTCGGCCCTGAGGCCTAACAGCCTCTGGCTGCATGGTGTTGCGTCGGCCTATTTGGGAGATGCGTCGACCTTGCTGTCTAGCAGGTCTTGGTTGAACATGTGGCTTTGCAAAGGTGCGTCGACCCTATGGGTCAGAGCGTTGACTTGACTGTGTAGCAGGTTTCTTATGATGAGTTTGAGGGTTTCCTTTCTGATTTTTGATATTTGGTCCCTTGCTTTGGGAAATTTGAGCTTTAAGAGTTTCGGGCTCAGGGACATTCGATCGTGTTGTGTAACACCCCGGATCTTTGTCGGATCTTTATTGGGTCTTAGCGGATCTTTATTAGGTTGTTCGGATCCTTTTGGAAGAGTTCCGGATTGCTTTTGTAGCTCCCGAGTTGAGTTTTACAATGTATAGAAACTAATTCGAAATCGTTCTAATGCTTCGTTGACCCCAAAGATTTGAGGATAGGTGTCTACCTTCGAAGGTGATAAATCGATGACCCGGGGATGAAATCCACACCCAGATCCACCCAAAGATTCTCCCCTTCATCCCAAGGCACTGTAGGATCATCCTCCACATGCTAGCTCGTCCCCCACGTGCAGGATCGTCCACTCTTGCGGAGTCAAGGTCCCTCACCCTTTCTCAATCAAGAAGGATAGAAGATGGTTGAGAGTTGAAGAGAATGGTCCGCAAAGGCTTACTTCCCATAAAACCCACCTCCTTATATGGTATTCAAGCCTCCCAGGGGTTTGCCCATGACCTACAAGGCTTAGTTCAGCTCCCAAGGTCACTGGTTGGAGGGAAGTAAAGGCCATGCATCTCTTCAAGTTTGACTGACATGACCCTTTGTCTACCTGGTCATAGATGTAGTTGGACACACCCTTCTGTCGAGATATGGGTTGGGACGTCTTCAGATGAAATCAAGAGGGCTTCCAGATCTAACCTTGGGATGTGGTTTCATGGAACTTCATCAACCATATCATGAGTCATGATTTTTGCAAGATTAATGTTATTTCTCCACTATTCCAATCGTGACCTTTCGGTAGCCCGAGACAGTTTGAGTATAACTCTAGTGTTCAGGCATTTATGGGTTGGGACGTCTTCATATGAAGTCAAGAGGACTTCCATATATAAGTTTAGGATATCGTTTCATCAAATTTCATCAACCCTAGCATGAGTTATGATTTTTGTAAGATTAACATTTATTCTCCCTCGTTCCACTCATGACATTTCGATAACCCGAGATAATTTCAGTATAATTCTAGATTTAGGTAAACGTTGGCCTTGACCTCAACATATAAGATATAGCTAACATCCCATTAGAGATTATGGCCTTGGTTTCAGGTCATTTGATTAACTACAGACGAAGTTATGAATTTTTAATTATTTACGTGTGAATTCTCTCAACAGTCATACCTCTCCGTAATAGTTGGTGACAAAAGGGCTTAGAACCTTGGGTTATAGGGCGAATTGGGTTCCATCTCACAAGAGAGTTCAGGTTAAGAGCCCAAGATTTCTAATGGACCTGGTTTCAGCCCATTTGGTTAACCATGGGCCAGGATATCCTTATTTAAATTGGTGACTATGTTCTCTATAACTGCCCTGGCCCATTACCACAAACTCTCTCTTACCTCCTATTAGGCCTATTTTTCCGAAGTTATATTCTTCATCAAAGTTGTTCATTACCCAATGGTCGTTGCTTGGGCTTTGGTTTCACCAAATTCCGACCTTCTTAAGTTAAGTTATGAATTCCCTAAGGATCTTTCAATATTCTGATCAGATTTCTAGTTCATTGTGTTGATGGGTCTAAATTGTACCCAATTGGGCTAGTGCCCAAATTGGTGGTCCTAACAAGTTGGGCCTAAGAAACTTCTAACCTCAGTCATATTCATAGGCCTCTCCCAATTCCTTATCGCCTCAACCTTGGAAGGATCTACTGCGATGCCATCCTTACAAATTATGTGACCCAGAAAAGAGACTTCTTGCAACCAGAATTCACACTTACTAAATTTAGCATACAACTAATGATCTCTCAAAATTTGCAAAGGCATCTTCAGATGCTCCTCATGCTCCTCCTTGCTCTTTGAGTAAATAAAGATCTGGTACAAGGCAGAGATTTTAGTAAGAAGACCCAGCTCAACGCATAGGGAATGCTTCCAAGTGGGGTTACAATCGTGCAGTGTGTGGAGTCAAAAATCACATTACACCCTTTATCACATAATTGACTAATACTCAGTAAACTGTGATTAAGACCTTTGACCAACAAAGTATTTTCTACACTATGAGTAGATCCCTTACCTATCATACCTTCTCCGATGATTTTTCCCTTGTCCTTGCCCCCAAAGGCAACTAGTCCATCATCCTTTTCTTTGAGGTCTACAAATATTTCTTTATTTCCTGACATGTGTCGCGAGCATCCACTATCGAGGTACCATTTATTTCTTTGAGCCTTCAAGCAGACCTACAAAACCACCAAGACAAGAAAACTTCTATGATTTCGGTACCCAAGCTTGCTTGGGTCTATAACGGTTAGAAGTTCTTGATCCATTCTTCCATTTTGATTTTCTAGCAAATCTTTCATCATCAGCCAACATTACTCTGCAAGTATACATTGTGTGACCATACATTCCACAATAGAAGTATGAAACAACCTTTTTGTTAACATTCTTTTTCTTACTTTCATTCATGAGAGGTTTGTGAATAGGAATGTATTTTTCATTCTTTTTGTGCGAGGAACATGGTGAAGGTGAAGTATTTGCATGCACATAGGAAGTGTGAATCTTATTTTCAAATGCTTTCTTGTTGCTTGGATCATATCCTAAGCCTTCCTTTCTAAAATTTACTTTCATTCCTAGCATGGTGTCTAGAGTTTACTTTCCTTTGACAAATTTAGCTAGTGATTCTTTCAGATCTTTCACCTCACTCTTTAAGAGCTCATTTAGTTTTTCAAGTTCCTTTTTATCATTTTCTAAGGCTTGTACTCTAGCATTCGTTTCCTCAATGACTTTCATGGATTTTTCATCATTGTGTTGTTCTTCTTTTAAACATGCTAGCTCTTCTTCAAACAAAGTGACTTTGGAGTTAAGCATTTCATTGTCATAAGACAATATTTCAATCTTGGATGTTAAATCAACACACTTTACATATGAAGATTCATTTGGCATGCTTTGGTCAATCTTTTTCTTTAACATTCTATTTTCAGATTTTAACTTTTTACATTTTAAATATAAGGCTTCATATGTAATTTTTCATTGTTCACATGAAAGAGTCTCAGTATCAGAACATACCTTATTGGAGTCTTCTTCATTCGCCATTAGACACGGATTTTGCACGTTTTCATGTAGCTCGTCTTCAAATTGATAATTGGCGTCGTCCTCGTCACTCCAAGTCGCCACCATTGCCTTAGGTTTCTAGAATTTTTCCTTTTTGAGCTTCTTGTGAAGTTCGGGGCACTCTTCCCGCATATGACCTGGTTTCTTGCACTCATAGCATCTAACTTCATCATTCTTTTTGCTGCTTTCTTGAATTGACCACCAGCTCTTCTTGTCCTCGTTACAAATATCCTCGCTCTTCTTGTAATCATAGCAACCAACTCCTCATCTTCACTATTAGTTGTGGAGTCTGTCTCACTCCCATGTAGCTCTTGAGGGATTGTCTTCAATGCCAGTGTTGTAGCCACTTTCTTCTTCTTATGATCTTCCTCATTCCCACTTCCATCCACATGGCACACCAAGGCTACAGTGATCGAGGATTCCAAGAACTTGTCAACATTATCATTGGATGAGCAAGTCTCCACAAAAAAATTAGAAAAACACTCAAACTAATTAATTTAAGACAAACACAACTCAAAAATACTGCCTAAAATTCTCATATAAATGAAATAGAATAGAAAAAAGAGTCTATCAATTCCCATAAAGCCACGAACTCAAACTCTGATTAGGCAGTGGACCAGTCATGGTGCTTCTGCCTTGCTTGTTTGTCCTCAATCCCCAGTACAAGTTCCAGGTTGAAAAGAACTAGAGAAAGTTCAAGAAATGCCACCTCCAAACCTTAAAGATCCCTTGTACATGACATACAGTGTCCTTGAGGTAGAGAATATGTTGTTACTTTTGGTCATGAGACCTTGTAGTGTTTATTTTCCTTTCCTTCCTCTTCTAAGAATTTTGGGTTTTGGGGTGGTCTTTGGATTGGATAAATGCACGATGCAGAGGAGATGCTGTCCAAGTATTTTCTAGGACTTGTGAACTGTCTTTTATGTCTTTTTTTGAAAGTGGGTCTTTCATGTCTTCAAAGAGGTTTTTCTGGTTCATGAGATGGAAGTTCACACATTGAGTTCATTCTATTTGATTTCATATGGATTTTGTTTAGAGTATGATGCTGTTCTCGATGATTCTGCTTACTGTAGTCAGTATCTTGATTCATTTTTGCACCTTGAGCTCTTGAAGGTACTCCTAGTAAGACTTGTATTCCGTGTACACCTTTTGCTTTACCTATAAAAGATGAAACTTATCATGGGATACAACATATTTGGTTGGATCTGGTACAAACCACACTTTTGTCAAAAGAAAGCATATTTAGTTGGATCTATAATCTGTCACGATAGAAGTTTTTATTAGAACTAACCCCATATGAAGGCAGACTGCCCGGAGCTCCAAAAGCTAAAAGAGAAATCAAAGAGGAAGAATACAAAAGGGAAAGCTATGATTAGTACTTGGAGTGACAAGGACGAGGGCAACTTAAGCTGTACCTTAGAAGTGAAGAAGAAGGAAAACAAATCTGCCTGATGGCCAAAGATGGTGATAAAGAAGATGAAGCTGATGAGGTATGCCTGGCAGCCAAGCATAACATGTGGTACTTGGACAGTGGCTGCTCTAGGCATATGACAGGGGACAGGGTAAAATTTTGCATGCTGGTTGAGAAGAATGGAGGCCTTGTCACCATCGGAGGAAACACCAAGGGTAAAATTGTTGGGTCAGGTAAGGTAGGTAAGTGTACTACCTACTGTATTGATGAAGTCATGCTAGTTGAAGGTCTTACTTATAACTTGTTGAGTATTAGTCAGCTCTGTGACAAAGGTCATAAAGTAATTTTTGACTCTTTAGGCTGTAACATTTATGAGCCTAATTCTGATAAGGTTAAATTCTGTCACGCCCTGAGCATGGAAGGAACCTGGAGAGCGTGACGAGTTTATATCATTCATGTCAATAAGAGCATTAAGAATTTTGACTAGGATAGAGTGCGCAATAAATAGACATGGTGACAATTGACTAATTCCACAAATCCATAATATCGACAATATCCATCAACTAATACCAATATCGTCAAATAACATCAACTATAATTGACAACTTAACAGCGGAAGACTTATAAGGAAAAAATATCCATCAACTTGAGGACAAAGCCTCTTACATCACGACTCAATTAAATAAAAAGATATCATCTGACAATGACACCAAAGGAAAGACATGACGCGGCCCATCTTTCTGCATATGCCCACCCCCCAAAGTTTCCTTGTAAATTCCAGTGTTTGAATTACTGAAACATCAACATGCATTTTTCAGATTGCCCGGTAAACTTTGAGTTCATGAATTACAGAGTCATCACAAGCCAGTGCAAAGGACCACAGTATTCTGTCAAGTTATGTTGTGAAGCTTTCAAGGACTTTGCATGCCCATATGCTGAACGACTGAATGATCTCAGTAATGATTGCTCTTCAACCATGTTCAGTTACATAAATCTCTATGGAAACTACCCTCCAGGTCTTTTCTCAAGTGTGTGTCATGACTCAAAGCGAGGCCTAGAATGCACTGCAGAGCAAAGACAAGCTGTCTCCGTTCCAAGTGCCGCCCCTGTGGCTTACAGTCTACTCCCTCTTGTAACCATGCTGTGGTTCCTCACCCTCCTATTCTTTTGAGACTGGAAGATATATACGCCTTGCATATTAATTTCGTAGAAAACATATCCTGAAGGTTTGAAGCTGTATTCTATCAGAGCTGGGAGTCTAGGCTTGACAAGGGATGTTTTTTTTTCCTTCTCTTTTCTTCTGTAATTTATCGCGTTTATATTTGTAATACAAATATCATGATTTCATTGAAGATGGCTGAATGCTCATGTCCATGTTCGAGCCTCTCTCAGTTAGATGTATTCCTGCTGGATCATTCATCCTCTCACACAGGCCTATCTATGGAACGAGCAACATGTTGGTTTCTTTTGGAGCGAGGACATGGCTGATCCCGACCTTCTACAAATGGGAGCGTTGCATCTTCCTGCTCAAACTCCATGTCCATGGAATGCTCTTTGGAACTACGAACTGTGTGCATTGTTGTGCCTTGCATATGAGCTCTTTTGTATGCAAAAGGCATTTATATGTAGTTTCTCGCAGCTGAAATTTTATCTGAGGTCATGTTATCGCCATAGAACTCTCTCTCTCTCTCCCTCTCTCTCTCTCTCACATCATGGATTTCATTATCATATCAAAATTTGCACCAAGTCCTTTTGGTCTAGACATACGAAATAAGTAATCAACCCTGAGGCCGAGTTGTGACAGACATCTGATGCCCAGTTGTAATTTGATCCTTCTGAAGTTATTTCACCTGCAATCTTTGGAAACCCGTTTCCTTAAATGCCTCATCTAGAAGACTAGAACGTTATCTGTATGACTGTATGTGGTGGGTCAGTAGCTCACAAAAGGAAAGTTAGTCACCTCTTAAATGACATTTATGTAGAGATTTTACTGCGACTATGTCCAGCTAAGAGACGGAGAGAAAACGCGGATGAACAAAGCGGTCTCCACACGATAAAAAGAGCTCCACTTGCGGTACACCACATTTCCACCTTGTGGTGCAACCAGGGAAAAAAAATTAAATGCATACCTCGAACGTATATGAATCAGGTATGGGCAAAGTGGTTTACTACTAGTTGGGCTGCAAGTGTAAGCAGGCCTACTCGAACGTGTATGGGCCAGCTCAACAGAATTGAGGCAGGCCCATGTACGTTTGAGTTGGCTTGGATCTATGCTCAGCTCTGACAATCCGACCTATCTTTGAGGAAAAATGCTTAATGCACACTCTGAACTAGTTGCACACTCAGGGTGTGCACCAATTAAATTATTTTTTTTAAAAAAAATTGTGAGGTGAGCTTCCCGTCATTTTAACTTTCTGTATAACGGAATTACCCTCTGTATCAGGGGGATGCTTCTTTTCATAAAGAGCTTAAGCGCCACGTTTTTACAAAATGTGCGCCAATCTTATTTTTCCCAAGCGAAAAATAAATTCCGTAACCAACAAGGGCTAAATGAAGGTCTAATGGGATTTTTAACCCTAACGGGCTAATCTGTTGCGATTGAACAGGTCTCCCTATCTCTAGCAATCGCGAGGAAGGATTGGCCAATCTAGCTTACTCTTGGTTGATCCTGCTGTTCCTCACACAGGAGCAGCAAAGCTTAATTAATAAACAGATTGGACCAGCAAAATCCAACCTGGATTTGCCTTGTTCCATTAATCATGGAAACTGTGTCATCAACTAAATAGTGCAAAATGCAGCCATCACTGAGTCTGTTCTTTTATGGAGCTATTAAAGCTGCATCTGATGAACTTCCATTAACCAGGTGATCTTGAAGCTCCCTTTGATAAGATGTTGCCTCCAGGCAGATGTGTACAACCTGCATACAAAACATTGAAAAAATTGCAACTTTGCCGATTGAGTTTGGATAGAAAGCATTGCCATTAATCCATTAATGCAAGTCTTATCTGCTGCCATTGCCTGAGTTCTAGAGGTGATTTGGACATTGGAGTTGGAGGGCAACAAATATGGCCAAATTAATCGAGTCATCTAGAGGACAACAAATGGCAGCATTGAAGCATGGCGAGAAGGGTTAAATTGTCCAAGCCTGTCAGGGCAGCAATTAACTCCTTTGTCATCCTTGTGGATCAACAGGGATAACTCATCAAGGTTGTCCCGTTGAGTCACAGATTATCACCAAGAGGTTGGATCCAGGTCGATATTGATTGATTGCTTATAAATAATGGCTCACATCTGTGGCTAAACACATCTCTTTATTCTCTCATACTTCCTCTTGATCTTCTGCCAACTTAATCATTTTTGAGTCCTCCCTGTTGGCAAGGACCTGGGTTCTCTCTCTCTCTCTCCCCCCAACTTTCTGCACATGCCATTGTGTTAGATAGGCTTTGACAACAGCATCATGTGCTAAGGAAAAAGCAACATATCAAGAAAACAATTACTGTAGCCTATAGGAGTCTACAAGTTGTAAGAAACAAAAACTATGTCAAGTTATAGCAGCATGTATGTCATATAAAATGGAATGGGGATCTGTGACAATTTTAGAACATGATAGAGCATCATGCAATCCAACAAAAGGAGGATGTCAATGTTGTGATTTTGTGTTTGGGCACCCGCATATGCGAGAGAAGGGGGGTCATTGCGTAGGTAAGCAAATGCCTCCTAACATATATTGTCAGATTACTTGGCACTTTGCTTTATTGCCCATGTTGGTGAATGCCTCATAGCATATACCATCAGTCATTTCATGGATTCAACTTTTCAATGTCCCTTGAAAACTTTTACCTACATTATGTACTTCATTCTTAATCCATTGCTTCCATTGACAATGCCTACATTTGTTCGCCTAAGGCAGTAAGGTGATGCATATCGCCTAAGTCACTGTGACATATGCCTTTAAAAGTTTGTCTAAGTGTTTTACGTGGTTTTCTACCTATTATCGCCATATAACAACTCTAGAGAAGCAGAGTCAGGTGAAACACAGCTTGCTGGCTTGGAAATGGTCATTTTCTTGTTAACCTCTTTACAGCGAGTCTGAGTTGGTGCACATACCTATACAAAAGTAGACAATGAAGCATTCAAATCAATAATATTTTTTTCAAGGGATGCAATGTGTAATTCATAGCTAGTCATTTCTTGTTCACTGCAAATAACACTTTCATTTGACACTCTATTTGTAGTTTTATAACTTTCAAGTTTTTGTTCTAGCATATGCATTTTATCAGATTCATCAACAATCACAGATTTTCCTTTTTCAAGATTTTCAAGATTTTTCAATCTACCTTCAAGCAAAGAGATCTAAATCAACATTGCACTATTCTCCTTTTTAAGTTTTTCAAATTCAAAACATTTGTCACAAGGAGCATTCTCAAGGAAGGTATTTTCAGACTTCTTTTTTAATTTTCTATTTTCTGATTTTACCTTCTTATACTTTTCAACTAGCTCTTCATAGGCATTCATCAATTCTTCATAACTGAATTCATCTTCATTTTCAGAATCAGAATTTACCTTTGAGCTTCCCTCACTTGATTTGTCGTGCTTGTCAGTCATCAAGCACTCACTATCCTTTGTCGCTTCATAGTCCTTGATCAGGTATTTCAATATCTCCCTGGCCGTCCTGCATGAAGAAACAAGTGAAAATTTCTGAAGATCAATTGAACTTCTAAAAACATGTAAAAGTTTAGAATTGTCTTTGTATCTCTTCACATGCTCGACAGTCCACTTAGACTCATCACTAGACATCCCATATGAATCATGCTCAACTAAATCCCAGAGTTTGGGATCAATGGTTTTAACATAACGATTCATGTGCAAAAGTCATTCATTGAAATTTGAACTATTAAAACAGGGAGGAAGAGAAGACAAACAACATTCAGACATGATGCTTAATAAAAAGCTAGCCGAGGGATCTCTCTGAAGATCGTTAGATCTTGAAATAGTAGAGCCTCGCTCTGATACCAATTGTTGGCCCAGACTATAAGCGTACGGACAAGAAGGGGGATTGAATTGTCCCCCAAAAATGCTGATCAATTTTTAAACTTGACAGCATAATTAACGTGATTGATGAGAATAAGACAAACGAGAATAAACTAGATTCACTCAATCAAACCGTGCCCACACGATCAAGACAATAGAGAATAGCGAGCTAGTACACACCATAATGCACAAGAATTTTAAGGTGGTTCAAGACCACGACAGGCTCCTTACGTCCACCCCTCACCAAACCGGTGAGGCTTCACTCGCTCATAAAGGAGCGCACGGAGTAAAAACTCCAACACACACAGAGACTTCGACTCCACAACAATCCAATGACGGGATCAATCCACACACACATACATCACAACAATCGCGACACGATATAACCATAACCGTACACAAACGGTTCACCATACACAGAGTCAAAGTTCAGAAATAAAGGATATATTCAATACATGCTCATAAACCAAGTGTAAATGACTGGAATAGATGTAGAAAGAGTGAAGAAATAGATCCCCATATGTAGAACGGGCTGAAAATGATCTTCTTTGACTCCCGGTTCGGAGGGAGGTCGGATGACGGTGATTCAAGCTTCCTCTTGATCCTCTCGTCAATCCGCTCTTCTTTCTCTTCTTCCAAAATCTCCAGAAATACTTTCTCGGAGATGAAATCCTCCTTCCAAGAGCTCCCCCTTCCTTTTCCCCCTTTTCTTCACCTACAAGATAGAACAAGTTAGCTTAATAGTCTCTTACAAATTCAGAGCTCACCTTCGCCACATTGAATGTGGGACTTACAGCATAGTCCTCGGGGAGGTCCAACACGTAAGCGTTCGTGCCAATCCTCTTTAAAACCTGGAAGGGGCCTGCCCCACGTGCTCTCAGCTTAGAGACATTCCCAGGGGAAAGCCTCTCAGTTCTTACCATCACATAGTCACCTGGGTGAAACTCTTGGTGGCGACGGTGGGAATCGGCCGCCCGTTTGTAAACCTCATTGCTTTTGTTAATGTGTTTGCGGATCTCTTCATGCAGTTCTTTCATATGTTGGGCAAATGACTCAGCACTAATAGACACCCTAGCATGCGGGGGTAAAGGAATGAGATCAGTAGGCTTCCTAGGTTTGTACCCATGCACAGCTTCAAATGGGCTTATCCCTATTGACCTATTCACTGAATTGTTGTATGCAAACTCTGCCTGGGGTAATATGAGGTCCCAATTCCCGGGGCGATCCTCCACAAGACACCGGAGAAGATTTCCAAGGCTCCTATTGATGACTTCGGTTTGGCCGTCTGTTTGAGGGTGATAGGCTGTGGAAAATTTGAGAAGGGTCCCCATTAGGTGCCAGAGGGTTTTCCAGAAGTAACTAGTGAATTTGACGTCCCTGTCAGAGATGATGGTTTTGGGCAGGCCATGGAGGCGAACAACCTCGTTAAAGAATAGACGGGCCACATGGGAAGCGTCAGAGGTTTTGGAACAGGGGATGAAATGGGTCATTTTTGAGAACCTGTCTACGACCACAAAGATGGAATCATGTTTCCTTTGGGTCCGGGGTAGCCCTAATACGAAGTCCATACTTAGGTCCTGCCATGGTCGGTCGGGCACAGGTAGAGGGGTGTAGAGGCCAGTGTTTTGCCGGACTTGCTTGGCCGTCGCACATGTGCGGCATTGCCCCACAATGTTGGCCACATCCCTCTTGAGGCTGGGCCAATAGAACTGTTCCTCAACTAGGCCAATGGTTTTGTGCACCCCAAAATGGCCAGCTAGGCCCCCAGCATGTACCTCCCAGACTAATAAATCCCTTAATGAAGTTCTAGGGATGCAAAGTCGATGCCCTTTGAAGAGGAACCTATCTTCTAAAATGAAGCCCTGGTGTTCTTGGGAGGGATGGGCGGTTAGGTGGGTATGGAGAGGCCCAAAGTCAGGACAGGTCGGGTACTCATCTCTCAATCGGTCGAAGCCTATGACTTCTACCCGGATAGTGGCCAAAAGGGAGACCCTCCTGCTGAGAGCATCCGCAGCGCGGTTCTCACTTCCGGCCTTGTGTTTGATCACAAATGTGTAGGCCTGGATATATTCAACCCATCTAGCATGTCGGGCATTCAACTTCTGTTGGGAGTTGAGGTATTTTAGAGCCTCATGATCTGAGAATATGACAAACTCTTTGGGTAGGAGGTAATGCCTCCAGTGGCGGAGAGATTGCACCACAGCATAGAACTCCTTGTCATAAGTGGAGTACCTCGTCCTGGCTTCACACAGCTTCTCACTAAAATAGGCCACAGGGTGTCCTTCTTGGCTAAGGATCCCACCAATTCCTACCCCGGAGGCATCACACGTCACCTCAAAGACTTTAGAGAAATCAGGGAGGCATAATACGGGGGCCTGAGTCATCCTCTCTTTGAGCTCTTGGAAAGCTCTGGTGGCGGACTTGGTCCACACAAAGGTCCCCTTTTTGAGGCAGTCGGTGATGGGGGCTGTGATGGTACTAAACCCTCGGATGAACCTCCGGTAGAAAGTGGCTAAGCCATGGAAGCTCCGGGCTTCATGGAGAGTACGGGGTTCAGGCCAGTCAATGACAGCTTGGACCTTCTCGGGGTCCATAGATACGCCCTTGGTGGAGACAACATACCCGAGGAAGGTTAGTGATTCTGTCATGAAGTGACATTTTCCTAGATTGGCAAAGAGGTTCTCCTTCCTAAGGGTGGTGCAGACCTGCCTGAGGTGGCCGAGATGGGTTTCCTTGGATGGGCTGTAGATGAGGATGTCGTCGAAATAGACAACAAGGAAAATCCCAATGTAGGGCCTGAGGACTTCAGTCATAAGTCGCATAAATGTGCTTGGGGCATTAGAAAGCCCGAAAGGCATTACCAGCCATTCGTAGAGTCCATCTTTGGTTTTAAAGGCGGTTTTCCATTCATCTCCGGGCCTTATCCTAACTTGGTGGTAGCCACTTTTGAGGTCTATCTTGGAGAAAATGGTGGCTCCTGCCAACATGTCTAGCATGTCGTCAAGTCTAGGTATAGGGAACCTATATTTGACGGTGATCTTGTTTATGGCTCTACTATCGACACACATTCGCCATGTACCATCTTTCTTTGGTGTGAGAAGTGCGGGGACGGCACATGGGCTTTTGCTAAGCCTAAGGAAGCCCTTTCTAACAAGCTCTTCTACTTGCCTCCTTAACTCAGCATGTTCGGTGGGGTTGAGACGGTAGTGTGGCAGATTTGGTAGGGAGGATCCTGGGACAAAATCTATGGCATGTTGAACATCCCTCATGGGAGGGAGTTGGTCCGGGAGTTCATCGGGAAATACATCCTTGAATTCTTCAAGGAGTGGGTGGACTTCCACGGGGTGGGGGTTGGAGGGTGTTGACTCTCCCAAACAAAGGACAACAGCGCACACGGGGTTTCCTTGGGCAACCTCCTCTTCCAACTCCTTTCTAGTGATAAGGTGGAGGCCTTTGATTGGCCCAGTGGGAGCTTCGGGGGTGGGACTCTGGATGAGTGGTGATGTGGGTGTTGGGGGACCATCGGGGCTTGGCGAAGGGTTGGGAAGAATCCCCTTAGTGGGCGGCTCCCTTTTGGGTGGGGAAGGTTTGAGGCGGATGGTCTTCCCTTCATGCTCAAAGGTGCACGTGTTCGTCTTCCCATGGATGGTAGCGTCTACATCGTATAACCAAGGTCTCCCAAGTAGAATGCTTCCTACAGCCATAGGGATGATATCGCACCAAACTTGCTTTTGGTAGGAAGAAAAGGTGATGGGGATAAGACAGCAAGTGTTGACGGGGAGGGAGTGATTGTTGATCCATGACACACGGTAGGGTTTGGGGTGTGGTGTTGGGGTAAGCCCAAGGAGTTTGACGGTGTCCGGGGACACGGCATTGACGCAACTCCCATTGTCCAAGAGGATCTTCCTAACATTTCCTCCAATTTTGATGAAAGTATGGAAGATGGAGGTCCTACGCCAATCCTCCTCTTGGGGCTGGGTAAGGGTGCATCTTATAACTCCAAGGTGGGCCGGTGGGTGGTCATCCTCTATACCCTCTTCATTGAATTGCTCTTGGTATTCATCTTCCCATCCTATGGCAGCTTCGTACTCCTCCACATCTTCATGAGTCTCTTGGGAGGTGGTGGGTACGCTTTCTATGACAAGATTTGACATCCCTTTGGAGGGGCATTGGGTGGCTATGTGGCCATAACCATGACACCGGAAACACTTGACCATACTATTCTCCGGGGCCTTTCCCTTGAAAATATCCTCTCTTCGGGGAGGGGGGTTGAGTGGAGTGGTTTTGGTGGGCGGAGGGTTGGTTGGCTGTGGGTAGGTCCGGGTGGGGGTACTTCCACTAGGAGTGGGGGTTTTCAACAAGGGTGGAAGATTGGGTCGTGGACCCATGTTCCTCGGCTCAACCGGTCGGGAAGGTGTGAACCTAGAATTTCTAAAGAACCTCTCCGTATCCCGAGCTATTTGGTAAGCCACTTCAAGGGAATCCACATCCCTCATAATTAACTCCCTTTTGATGTGTGGATGGAGGCCATTTCTGAATCGTGATAGGGTGACGGCTAACTCCTCATGTACTCCGCACTTGAGAAGATAGGAGTCGAACAACTCTATATACTCTACCACGGACTTCCCCTCTTGAGTGAGGCATTGCCATTCATCTAGGAGTGTTTGGGTATAGGAGTGGGGAAGGTATTTGAACCTTAATTGTGCCTTCATGTCTTCCCATGTTTGAATGGGTTCTTCCCTCCTAATTCTCTTCCTAGTTTCCACACTCATCCAATAGGTCTTGGCCAACTTAGTAAGGTGCATTTTGGCTAGCCTAACCTTCCTTTCCTCCGTCATGTGATACCACTCAAAGTATTGGTCCATAGCACTTTCCCATTCTAGGTACACATGTGGGTTATGGGACCCATCAAAATTTGGGGCATTTATAGTGTTAGCCATTATCAAAATCACTATCAAAACTATGAATATATATGACTCATGACCACAGGGGCACAACACACCGAATTCATGCAAGAAAAAGGGGAGGCCCGACAGGGTACTCCGGTTCAGGTGGTTATACCCGATCCGGCAGGGGAGCCACCTTCCGACTCAGCACCCCAGGCCCAGGCTGGAGGCAAACGCGGCAAAGCCAAAGAGATGAAGCTACTCAAGGTCTGGGCGGCCGACCGAATAGTCAGACATCTCAAGAAGATCCCAGCCTGCTTCACCATTTGGGAAATGTTGTCTTTGGACGAAGAGACACGACAAGCCATCATCGCCGCACTCCAGACGCTGGCGCACCTTGAAGTCTGGTTAGCGGAGATGTCACCGGAAGTGGCCATGGCCTTTACTGAGGATGACATGCTCCTACCCACCTGTAGTCATAACAGGCCGCTCTACATGAAAGGGCCGTTGAATGGACAGCCCATCAACAGGGTCCTGATCGACCCAGGAGCGGCAGTCAACATACTTCCTTATTGGGTGTACCAGAAGCACTACTTCGACGTGCACTTAGTTGAGGTCAAGAATGTTAAAATTGCGGGCTTCAACCAGAAGTGCGAAGTGCCCATCGGGGTGGCGGAATTCAATCTGGCCCTTGGCGACTTCATCACCAAGGTTCAGTTTCATGTAATCAACTCCAACACCTACAAAGAGCTGCTCGACTGGCCCTGGCTACATCAGAACAAAGTGGTGCCATCCACCTTGCACCAATGCATAAAATACCTTTGTGAGGGAAAAGAAGCCAGGATCTTTGCTGACCTCCACCCCTTCGAGGTGTTCGAGTGTCACCTGTCAGATGCCAACCTGTACCTGGAAGAGGCGAAGCAGGCTCCGCAGGTCACCTGTGATAAAGGGAAGAAGAAGATAAAATCGGAGCGTTGGTTCCCTCCGCCACTCCCAGGCTATGTGGCTCTCCCACATGTGTCGTTCATCACGGAGGAAGGGACGTTTAAGGCACTCCCCCTTGACATCTATCCTACACTGGGGGCGTCCCGCCTCGAGGATTTGCTGAAAGATGTCGAAGTACCGCTGGGAATTACTAAACCAATAGCGGAACTTGACTGCCAAGTGGGTGAACAGCTGCGGACCTTCGAAGTTCCGAACACCGAAGGGCCACCTACCATTTTCTATGTGGTCGATGAATAGCCCATCAGAGGGGACGATGATTTCCGATTCCCTGATGACCTTCACGATCCACACGTCCCAATCTCGGGACTCCCTTACACGGCCAAGCGTGCGATCGAAGTGGTTAGAAAGCAGAAGATTCCCCTTTACCAGCCCTCCAGCCAGAAGAAAATGTTCGAGCAGATGTGGAACCCGCCAAACCTAGATCGGAGGCTCCTGCAAATCACCAGGCACCCGCGTTTGGCTTTCTCAGCGGAAGATTACTACGAGGTCGACACAATATCGGCCTCGGCCCTGCTCGATAGGGACTCCACCGGAGCCGCCGCCTTACGGGAAGCTCGCCATAAGAAGCAACCCGCACTGTCACCTGAGAAAGTGCAAGACGAAGAAATCTTCCTCTGGGACCCCCTTTGTCGAGGACGTCCAAGAAGGACCCCCCCTCCTCCGAAGGATCAGTTTCGAGGGGTCATGTCATCAGGGCCCCCTCACCTCTGCCTGTCAGCCAGGATTTTTACCCTTTCAGAAGGTCGTTTATTAATTGGCGCCTGGATCTCGGTCGCTCATTCCTGTAAATTTAGAAAAATTTAAGATAATCAGTATTCTTAATAAAAATAGTTATGTAATTTTTAATTAAATCTCACATTGTCATTTTCACTCAAAAAAATGATGGTAAAATACATGCAGACTCAAATAATGTGCGAGATTGGGATTTGTTCACATTAATGTACAACTATACTCATTAAATACTCAAAAGTGATGAATGTGATGTAACTTATCATATGAAATATAGCACTTATCAGGGCATGCCTCCTGGACATGTTGAAAACAAGTCCACCATTCCTGTGACACTGAAGCTCACGTTTAAAGCTTTAAAAGCCTCTCGTTATCGCAAGCAATGGGAACACCAAGATCTGGGAGCCGACTGGTGTCAGTGCTTCAATGTGGAGAGTTTTGTATGGAAAGGAAGATGATGAAGAACTAAGTAAAGAAAGGCGAGCGGCAACAAACTTGGAAAGGGGCAATTCTATTATCTACCCATCATCTCCACCCTCGCCTCCTCTGGTAGTCCACTTGTCACCACCCATTGTTTCACTTTTCGATCCTGACCACCAGAACCCCTTAAATAGCTCCTCGTCGTATGTTAAGCCTCCCGATCCTAGTTCAGCTCCACCTTGACTCTCTTTTTATAGGATAAAATATTGGGGTATCTCCCTACAAAAGGAAGTCAATCTTCAAACTCGCATCTGTTCCTACAACCTTGCTTCCCTTAACCCGGATCTTAGCCTTGGGTCCTCCTTGGGGTGGGATGCCCTCTCTTCCTTTTCATGGAGCTTTGTCTTCCCTTAGCTTAGGATCGAGTCAGTCGGTAGGTTGGTGTTAGAGTCTTAGTTTAGATTGTCTTATTTTGAGTTCACTATATCATCACCCGGTAATTTCTGATCACCTCAACACCTTCACCACCATCCACAAATGGCGTCATGATGATCGGATGCTACCTTCGGATTACAAGTTGCCTTAAGGAATTCACGATGGTGCAAGGTACCTTTATAGTTGTACATATGAATTCATTTCCATATCTCATTTTTCATGCATACTTAACAACAAGTGTGTTTCAAGCGTAAGTAGTAATCTTAGGATGGAGTGAACTTGAAATTTCACTTCCACAACACTTAGGCTAATGATGGCTCCATGCTAGGGATCCGAGATCCCTTCCCCCTATTAAAGATGGCTTTGAGCATGGTTTTCACACACTACATGGTAAATTGGCTGATCCCTTTGAAAAATGACGTCATTGCTTTGGCCATACTTGGTACACACAAAGGTCGATCTATTCTCTTCTATGCTCAGCCACATGTAAGGGCAAGAGATGGAATGGGTCAAATAACCAGACACTCCCGACGAGAGGAGGTCTTAAATAGAGGCAGTCTTAAGGACCTGAGAAGTATGAGCTATCATGCAAAATATGGCCAACAAGGGTTATTATACATCAAAGAGAATTCATAAGAAAATTGTTAAGGAAAAGACATGGCAAGAGTGGCAGTATAGTTTTCCCGCGGGACATCATGAGCCCGGTCGTATGCATGCCTTGAATAAAATCGGTCTGAAAAATAAAAACATAAAGTCCCGGCGCAACAGACGGAATCTCCAAGGATAGTGCCATGGAAGGAAGATGTAACACCCGAATCTGTCCGAAACCATCAATGCAATCTATTTCAATAAAATTGGTTATACAATCTGCTGTTGATTCTGAAAGAAAGTTTCAATGCAATTTTGTATTATGTTTATTTCTTAGTGGTTGGATTTCGTTTAGATCTATCATATAAAATATTTGCTATCAAACTATTTTATACCTATTAAAATTCTCTGAGCAATAGCACAGCTATGATTTCATGCAAACTTGATTTTACAATTGCTTCTCTCTAGGTAGTGATAATTTATTATATTTTTAGCAAAATGTTGTATTCTTGGCATCAAGATTTAGATTTATTTATGATTTATCTGCATTTTATTTAGATTAGCATCCTTTTGTGAGAGTGGTTGTAGCAGAGCAGCCAAACAAGTCTATCATCATGCTAATTCATTTAAAAAATGTTCTATAGAACTTCATGAAGAGTCTAGAATACTCAGGAAGGTTTAGTGGAGAGGGTCTGTTAAATATCTGTTATGTTTTCCTGATTGCCGACATTAATTTTGCATTCTATTCTCTCCCTTTTCGTAGTTTGAAATAATTCTTCTTCTTTCCTCTTCTGCCAATCTATAGGTTCTCTTCTTTCTGAATGAAATCTTGATAGGTTTGCTCTGCCTTCATTGGGGAGGAAATGCATGCCTGGGTAGTCATTTAAACTATATATTTTTTGCAGCGTATTGTGTGGTGGCTGTTGAGTCAGCTGGAAGACAAATTCCCATTGCTTTCCTGGAGAGGGTTAAGGAAGATTTTGTCAAGAGGTATGGAGGAGGAAAAGCTGCAACTGCTGCTGCAAATAGCCTTGACCGGGAATTTGGGTATGCTACCTTTTACTTCTTGATTATGAAGGATGATGTACATTCGTTCTGCTAATATCTAAGATATCCAACTTTTAGGTCTAAACTCAAGGATCACATGCAGTACTGTGTTGATCATCCTGAGGAGATTAGTAAGCTTGCAAAAGTAAAAGCTCAGGTATCAGAAGTCAAAGGTGTTATGATGGAAAACATTGAAAAGGTAATGTCAAAACTCTTCCGTTATATCTTTACTCAATGTTGTAGATGTCATTTTTGATATATTTGCAGGACCACACTACTTCCTCCGTTTCCCTTTTTCATGACTTATATTGATTTTTCTAAGCAGTTGAGTGCATTTTGACAGAGTTGATCAATTATGGGGTACTCTTGTTTCTCATTCTCTTGTAGGTTCTTGATCGTGGTGAGAAAATCGAACTTCTTGTTGATAAGACAGAGAACCTTCGCTCTCAGGTTAGTTGTGACAATTTTCCTGTCAACCCTGTCTGGTTGATCTGAACCAACTTGCTTCATTTCAGAACAGATTTTGGGCAAACCATCTATTGAAGTCTCGTTGATGGTTGGGAGTGGGTAGCCCCTTGGCTTGATTGTTGTTTCCAGTCAGGTTAAGTGAAATAAATCTAACCTGAACTTAGACTCTACTGGTCTTATTCATGCACTTAACCTGAACACACTTTGGCTTGGTCTTCCTAGGGCCAGGTCCGGTTACACATATATGACCTGAATTTGGGTGAGGTTGGCTTGGTCTTGCAAGTGGAACCTTGACATGTATTGATATTCATGATCATCAGAGTCTTTTCCCATTATTTGGGGTCGATTACACGAATCTTGTTCCACGAAAGAATTATATCAAGTGCTATATTTGTATTTAAACCTAAGAAGCCAATAGCGGGTCGCAACATTCTTCTTGTTTAGGCGTGATTGCCGTTAAACATATTTTGAGTGCCAACAAATGCCCCTAGCTGCGGGTGCCACGGGCGAGGAACGAGTGAGGCGGGGCCAGCAGATGCACTCAGATTAGGCAGATTCTTTATCTGGTCGGCATAGACCCATAATAGTCTTAAAACGATGCAATGTTAAAATCGACACAGCCAGGACGTTGTTAATACGGCGGCCCTAATCCGACGGGCCATTTGAATGGCGAGGGTTAAAATGGCGTGCTATTTAGCGCGTCAGATTAACCCAAGGGGGAACAACTTATAAGACCCCCTTGTTTCCTTTGTTTCTCTTCACCCCATTTCATTTGGATGTTTCCTTTGAGGATTGGTGTGACGGTGGCGGTAGCTACGAGCTGGTGACGGAGAGCTTCATTTTGTTCTATTCTTGGGGTTCAAATCCCTCTTTCCGGACCCCGGGAGGCTCCTAGTAGGCTTGCCCGCGGACTTGTTCCCCTGGGTGCTCCGTTTTGGCCTCAGTGAGATACCCATGGCCAGTTTTAGGGACCGTACCTTGGCTGACGTGTTCTCGCTTCTTTCTGGCAAACTCCCAGGTTAGGGAGACTCTGTCAAAATTTTGTTAGAAATTTCATTCTCGTCAACTATTTTCTGACTTTGTTTATTCTTCTTTGTGTGCATTTTTACAGATGAGATGGCATCTGGTTCTTCTTCTTCTTCTTCTACTTCCCGTGCCATGATGACGTGGGAAAATGTTAATTCGATAGACCAGTGTCATGAGCAGCTTGCTATAGTCATAGAATCTTGAGACTCAGAAACTGATACGGTGGACACTGGTCTCCTTCTTATTATTGGGGGCGATTCCTTCAAGTATGACCGCAGAGCTGACATCCGGCGGGATCATCCCAAAGATCAACATTTAATGTCCTTCCTCATGTGATTTAACCTTCAAGGGAAGAGGCATTTGTTCCTCGTCCGGAGAGCTGAGTAGGCACTACTTGTTGAGAGGGACAGATTGATAGACATCGTGGTGCGAGGAAGGCCCATCTACCTACCTGGTGAACCCCACAAATGGAGTGCTATGCTAGTGCTCTAGGGATTGGCTCCAGAGGACGGGTTGTTGACCAGAGCGCCCGAGTTCATACCCGCTTGCTAGAATAAAACTACAGGTCGTGTTGACCGAGAGAAGCTCATATTTGGTTTGTTCTTAACCCCGTTGAAGTGGGGGTATATAGAAGAATCTTTTCTACTGGACTATTTGGCAGACCGATTCAAGCGTCAAATTTTCATGGGGTGGTTTTTCGAGTTGAAGGCCACCGATGCCCACGCATTCAGACCTAGAGCAGTGGAGTTCACGGACTACGTCCGACAACATTATGCTCCCATCTTAGCCAGGGCTAGCGTATACCACAGTGTGTATGCCTCGAGGTATCTCTACCCTATCTCCAAGGGTTTATACTGTGGTATGATTGAAGTATTCTGTCTAGAGTATAATACTTTCTACACTTGTTGATAGGCAAAATATGGACAAAAGCAAGATGAGGGCGAAGAGAAGATTAAGCTAGGAATGAAGATTTAGAGGACTCTTACAAAGTCAGAACTGAAGAAGAGCCATTAATACCAACACCGTATCCAGCTAAAGCCCCTTTATGGCCAGGCTGCTGTCCGACATTGTCGCCACCCTATTATATTTTTTTCTAAATTCTTAATTAAATATAAAGTGACGTTTTCTCCAAGGTTTATTTGATAGTTAATTCAAATAAAATTATTTTATGCATTTAATGCCTATTTAAAAATGGCATGTTATTCTTAAATTCATTATAATACAAGGGTAGGGTCTATGAGTTCTTTTCATAAGGCCCATTAGGGGATCACGGGGTTGTAGACAAGGTCTGGGCCTTGTTTATTTATTGGTTTTAATTTATTTGAACTTTCTAGTCCTTTAATTTACCAGGGTTGCTAGAGGTGCATAGGATTCATCAAAATCTATCCCAAATTCTTGAGTGTAGCCCTTTGCTACCAACCTGGCCATGTTCCTGCAAATTA
This sequence comes from Amorphophallus titanum, assembly GCA_024336825.1. NCBI lineage: Eukaryota > Viridiplantae > Streptophyta > Magnoliopsida > Alismatales > Araceae > Amorphophallus > Amorphophallus titanum. The sequence continues at coordinate 8,862 of JANBPO010002983.1, read as the reverse complement.
TTCCTTCTTCATTCATCTTATGTCTAAGCACCCACTTGGTTACTATGACCGATGAATGTTTAGGTCTAGGAACCAATGTCCAGACAGAGTTTCTTTCAAACTGACCCAATTCCTCATGCATTGCATTAATCCATGGTTTGACTTTTAAAGGTTCTTCTATAGTTTTGGGTTCAATTTGTGAAACTAATGCTACTAGGTCCTCATTATTAACTTGTCTATAAAAAGACCTAGTTCTATGGGGATCATGATGATTTCCAATTATGTTTTCAGTAAGGTGGCCTTTCAAAAATCTTGCATTGTTAGAAGACTCACCTGGTTTAGTCGACTGAAAAATTGGGTCGGTCGATCGACCTTGCTCAGCACTGGGATGTTCAGCTTATTTGATTTGTTCTTCATGTGGCTTCTCTTCTAAGAATTCACCATCCTCATTTGGTTTCCTGTCAACAAAAACAATGTAAGTAGAGTCAAGTGTTTCATCAAATATTACATGAGGGGACTCCTCTATTGTTTGATCATGAATGTTAAATACCCTATAGGCACTTGACAATTAAGAATATCCTAAGAAAATACTAGGGCTACTCTTGGCTTCAAATTTATCTAAGTCTTTTTTATCATTATTACGGATGAAACACTTAGAACAAAAAATTTTAAAATAAGCCAAGTTTGGTTTCTTAACTTTTAGCTGTTCATAAGGGAATTTCTTATGGACTGGTCTTACCATAGCCCTGTTAATGATGTAATAGGCCGTATTTGAAGCTTTTGCCCAGAATTTTCTTGGGAGTTGGCTCCCAATCAACATAATTCTGGCCATTTCCACTATAGTCTTGTTTCTCCTTTCAACTATTCCATTTTGCTCTGGAGTCCTGGGAGAAGAAAATTTATGTGTTAGTCCTTTTTTTTCATAGAATTCTGAAAATAATGAATTGTCAAACTCCCTCCCATGGTCAGATTGGATAAAACAGATTTTATGCAAGCCCTCGTGTTTCATTTTGTTAAAGAAGATCTGAAATTCATGGAAGGCTTCATCCTTATGGGCTAGAAAGAAAACCCATCCATATCTAGTAAAGTCATCAACAATGACATACCCGAATCTTTTGCTATTTATGATTTGAGTCATAGTTGGACCAAACAAGTCCATGTGCAAAAATTCTAGTGGCCTAGATGCTAAGGGTTCATGCCTTGTTTTGAATGATTTTCTTGTTTACTTTCCAGAAGCACATGCATCGTAGATTTTTTCACTAGTTTTGAAGTGAATTCTAGGCATTCCTCTAACTAAGTCATACTTTAGTAATTTATTCAGAGTGTTGTAACTGGCATGGCCTAGTTTTCCGGAGCCGGTCAAAGCCTGGCGGGCTGCTGCCTGAAGGCATAAACCATGGCCTTCGGGGATCTAGTTCAGTCCAACGAAGGCGTTGGCGCAACAGCAACGGTATCCCCGACATTCTCGACGGCACCAACGTCAGGCAATCTCGTTGTTCTGACATTTGCGTCGGATGACTATAACGGTACGCAGAACAGTCCGTGGACGCAATCCACAGGCATGGAGCAGCAAGGCTTCCACGGTGGTTATCTGTGGTGGCATATCTCTGACGGGAGAAACAACTATCAGTACACGATAGGGTCGGCTACCGGCTCTGCGTGGATTTTGCAGGAGTTCGAAGGGCCGTTTGACGTATCGCCATACGATATATCAAGCGGCACTATCGCCAACATATCGGGATCGACCAGCGCTACACCGAGCATAACACCAACTGCCGGCGATCGGTTGCTGGTTTCCATGTTCGGTGCGTCGGATAGCAATAACCTGACCTCCATCACGGTAACGTGGAGCAACAGCTTTACGACAATCCGCGATGTTGGCAATAACGCCGGCACCACGAAGGATTGGGTAGGCACCGGGCGGCGTGTTGTCACCGCGAACGGTTCAACCAGTTATACGACGACCGGCACGGTATCGGGCATATCGTTCGATAGCCGGTCTGGCCTGATAATTGCGTTCAAGAGGGGTTCTGCTCCAAGCAACAAGACGCTGGATGCTAACTCCGCATCCTATGCAATCGGGGCCACAGACGCTGCTCTCAGGCGCATTCGCAAGGTTGTAGCTGACAGCAGCACATATTCGATAAGCGCGACTGCCGCGACACTGAAGCGAACGCTGAAAGTTGCTGCCGACAGTGCGAGTTATTCAATAACAGGACAGGCGGTCACATTCTCCCGGTCATGGAAGCTGATTGCCAATTCGGGCAGCTATTCCATAGCGGGAACTGCGGCCAATCTTGAGGTACACCGTAAGCTGGTAGCTGACACGACAAGCTATAGCATCAGCAACACGGATGCATCGCTCAGGCTTGGCAAGGCGCTTTCGGCGCAGTCTGCCTCATACGCAATCACAGCAGCAGATGTTGCGCTTAGGGTTGCGCGTAGAATTGTTGCGTCTAGCAGTACGTACAGCATATCGGCAAACGACGTTACACTCACCAAGTCCTCGGACAAGGTGCTGGCGTTGAATCCATCTGCATACACGATCAGCGCAACAGACGTGAGGCTGGCTTACTCGCACCGCATCATGGTCGCGCAGGCAGCAACGTATCAAATTGGCGCGCATGTGGTCGATCTGTTCAAGGGTCTGCCCATCCCGCGCAATTCACTCAATGCGAAGATCAAGTACGGCGGTGCGGGGTCGATGGGCGATCTGGCCCGAATGGGTGCTGATATCGAGCTGCATTTCGGCAGCAACCAGAAGATCAAGGAATACGGCCCGCATTTCTGGGGTGACTACGCCAAGCAGGGCGGCGACGTTAAGGAATAACCGATGTCCAACGAAAAGCTCAGAAATGGAGGGGCTGGTTCGTTAGGTGATTTGGTGCGTCAGGGTGGGGACGTATACGCGAATTTCTACAATGAGGCGGATATCAAGAATTATGGTGCCGGCATGTGGGCCGATCTGGCTCGCAATGGTGGCGATGTAATCCTGGACCATGTGCCGGCAACGCCGCCAACATATCTGCCGACTGTGTCAGTTGCCCCTCTGGCGGTCTATGGTACGGCCAAGATGGTGCAGGCCTATTCGGGGAATTGTCTTAGGGTAGTTCGTGCGTCCGATAGCGCGACACTTGATGTGGGGTTTGATTCGACCACGCAGAAAATCGACATGGCGTCGGCAAATGCCCATCGGGGTGTGTCGGAGCATACGTGCGATATTTTCTACGATCAGTCAGGGAGCGGGTATAACGCGCTGCAATCGACCAGCGGCAACCGCCCCCGGCTTCGTTCTGACAATGCATGGCGATCGAGCCTTCAGGGTATAACGCACGACAGCTATATCGCTGCAACGGCGGGGACCAAGGTTTCAAAGCACTTCGACCTTCCCAGCGAAGTCTCGGTCAATCGCTCTGATGCGACTGTGTTCTGCGTGGTAGCCCCAAGGGCAAATTATCAGAATACAGCCATATGGGAGATTGGCACCGCATCTACAGCGCGTTTTAATCTGTTCACGACACCGACAGTTGCTGGTGTTCGCGTAGCATACGGGTCCACCTCGTCGCCAACAGTGGTTGATACGACGAAGTACACGAAAATGAATCCTGAGATTTATGTCGTTCGAACAAATGCAACGAACGCAAAAATCTGGAATGGCGATACAATCACAACAACCACGAAGCCGACCACGGGCACGGTTACCAGCGGCAGGATTGGCAGCGCTCAAACGCTGACTGACTACGGTTTGCGCGGCGAGATGTTCGCCTGGGTGGTGTATCCGGCAGGTCTGTCTGATACCGATGTGGATGCAATCCGCTCGGCATTGGCAACGATCTATTCGACGGCACAGCCGAATGACTACGTGATCTTCGAGGGTGACAGCCTCACTGAAGGCATTGCTGATACGTACCTCAAGAATGCGGCGCGGTATGTAGCGGACAACGCCTCAAGGTCACTGATGATGGCAAACCCTGCTGTCTATGGCGTGACAGCGGCTACTACCTATGCGCGCCGTGTGCAGCTATGGGATGGCTTGGACCGAACTGTAACTGGCAAGAAGATTTGCGTCCTTGCGCTAGGCATCAACGACCTGTCTGCCAGCACAACGGCTGATACTCTCTGGACGAGCTATCTCCAGCCTTACATCGCCTACATCAAATCTCGCGGTTACTCGGTAATCGTCTGTACGCTGACGCCTTCAAAAGCCACTGGCTTCGATGCGGGCATGGAAACAGAACGTCTCGCGATCAACACGACGATCCGCGATAATGCGGTGAGCGAGGGCTACACCCTGTGCGACTATTGCGCCAACGCGATATTCGACGCGCAGGCCGACGCAGACAACACAACATACTATACGGCTGACAAGGTTCACCACACTTCCGCGGCCTTCACGGTCAAGGGGCAGATTGTCCTGCCGTTAATCGAGGCATTGCTCGCAGCATGACACCTGAGAAAGCCAATCAGATCATAAGCAAGGCTGGCTATACGCAGTACGACGTATTTGCACCGTCATCTGAAACGCGCGGCAAATGGGTAATCAAGGTCAAGACCACACGCGGCTGGATGTACAAGCGCATAGAAGGCGATGCTGCTGATCCGTCAGGACAACTGGCCGGTTGGGTTGGGAAATTGTGATGGCAGAACGTGGGCGAAAGCCCGGTTTCACAATGTCTAATGAACACCGGGTTAAAATACAAAACTCTAATATCCTCAACGCGTTGATTGAGCACGCAGAGGGAAAGCGCGAGATGAGCAGCACGCAGGTAACTGCCGGGCTTGGTTTACTCAAGAAAGCGCTGCCTGATTTGCAGACAGTGACGCACCAGGGCGATGAAGAGGGCGGCCCAGTCAAGGTAACAGTGGTGATTGGTGGCAATACAGGAAGTTGAGCTGGTTCTCCAGCCAAGAGCGCAATTCCTGCCATATCTCAAGAGAAAAGAACGCTGGGCTGCTGTTGTCGCACATCGCCGCGCCGGCAAGACAGTTGCCTGCATCATGGACCTTGTTCGCAAGGCAGTAGAGCATAAGGGCAGGGAGCCGCGCTTCGCATATATCGCGCCAACCTACACACAGGCCAAGGACGTAGCCTGGTCCTATCTGAAGGAATCCACATCGGGCATTCCCGGCATTGATAAGTCAGAGAGCGAGCGTTCGGTAAAGCTGCCGCATAACGGGGCGCGCATCAGGCTCTATGGCGCTGAAAACTACGACAGACTGCGCGGCCTGTATCTCGACGGCGCTGTTATCGATGAGGCTGGAGACATTGATCCAAGGGCATGGGCTGAGGTTATTCGCCCGGCGCTATCGGATCGCCAAGGCTGGGCCACGTTCATTGGCACGCCAAAGGGCCGTAACGACTTCTTCAAGATATTCCAGACCTCGCAGAGAGAGGATGACTGGTTTTCGGCTGAACTGAAGGCAAGCATTACGCAGCTCATTCCAGAGAAGGAACTGGAAGACGCGCGCAGGACAATGACGCCGGAGCAATACGCTCAGGAATAACTTTAGAACCATAAGATACTTTATTTCTTCACCATTAATGCATTGAAATTTGAAACTTAAAAATATTTCATTGAGGAATTGAGCCATTGAGACTCCATACTCAATAATGGTCGTAATTATGAGTAAGTTGAAGATCCATCCTCATCTTAATCCATTGGTGCATATCATAACTAAGTAATGCATCGGCCATTTCATTCCATTGGCCCAAGAAGTTATTGGATTCTTCAACTTCACCCCTGGTGTGTTTAGTATGCTGACCATGACTCCAAGCCTTCCAATTAGAAGAATAAGAGTTCTATGCATGATGAGATTGGTCTTGTGTTTATGGAAGCTGCCCCCAAGAGTCTTGCAGTTTTGTGCTATGATCTTGTGGCCAACAGCCCCAGTGAGAGTGTGGGCTCCATCCATGATCTTGGGATATTGTGCCATGTTGTTGTTGCCCTCAAGACTACCAATCCCAATGAGAATTTGAGCTTGTGCCATAGTAATATGTGTTAGAGGCCCGAAATCTAATCCAAAACTTAGCTATTGAGTTGAGAGAATCCTGAACAGATAAACAAAGAGGCACCCACAGATTATCTAATGTGAGACTAAACCTCAACACCTCCCAGGTGTCAAACCTGAATGGTTACGGTATGACAGGCACAATTGAATGTGCGGAACTCAAATAGTTATGGTATGAGTGGCACAGTTGAATGTGCCAAACTCGAATGGTTATAGTATGAGTGGCACAATTGAACAGGTGGGGTGGAATTTGAGAAAGTCCATCTCTGATATCATGTTAAAGGTCTAAACTCTAACTCAAAACTTAGATATTGAGTTGAGGAAATCCTCAACAGATAGAGAGGGAGGCGTCCACAGATTATCCAATATGGGATTAAACCTCAACACTATGATTTTGTGTCTTGTTGCCCCCAAGTTTTCTAATTCCCAACACCTCTATAAGTACCATAATTATGATCATCTTCTTCTTGTCAAGCAACTTATATTATCCAAAAAGTTAGATCGCATCCTCCAAACTATATTGGTCATGTGCATCTATCATCATCGTCATCATTTGATTCATCTTCTCTATGATTTGAGTTGATGACCCTCATCTCGCTATTGTGTGTTTGATTTTCTTTTATATGCTTGCCTTTGTCCCTTCTCTGGTTGTTTTTGTTTCTATTTTTCTATAGATGCGGATGGAGTGGTAGATTTTGGTGGCTAGATATCAGGCTTATCATGTTGTGGGAAGGTACAAGGAGTAGGAATTGATATAGAGTGCCACTATGAGATGTGAGATTGGACATCAGGCTTAACAATTAGATCCTCCTTAAATTTCCTATCAAGTTCAGTATCATCCAACTCTCCCTCTGTCCAAGTAGGATATGAAGAGTAAAATATAGATTCATCCAAAGGACTTCTTGCCCTAACTCATGTACTCAATGGACGTTCCTTATCAAATAATTCATCCAAGTCAATTTGCCCCTCATTGGCAACCCCTTCTTTTGCCCTCTCATAGTCAGCCACCCTCTTCTGCAACAACCTTTGTTGTCTTTGTTGATTCTTTAATCTGAGTCTCATGTTGTAATGACAGAACACTAACTTCTCTAATCTTTGAGCCTTCAACTTGTTCTTCAATTTAATGTGCATAAGACTAAAGGTGCCCTAGTTTCTTTCACACTCACCGGTAGCTGTAGTTTGGCAGACTGAAAGTTCTTGTCTACAGATTGGAAGGCTTCCATGAAGCTTCCAGATGGGCGACCTCCTCTCCAGATGACATTCCCTGCAAATGAACGAAGAACTTCTTCTTGGTTGAAGGCTGGAAAATGGGTCTTCCTTTGCTCACAAAAAGAGCCAAAGGAATGGATGGAGGGCTTTTGCTTCTTCGAGCTTGCCTGACTAGGAGGAAGGGCTTGTCTTCTCTCTAATGAACTAGGTTGCTACCCAAACCTACTATCTTTGAGCGTGCTCCCTTCACTTTTCTTTTTCAGCTCTTTCAGTGTCTCATCTTCTTCAGCTCGTGCTCTCTTGTATGTCAACTTCTACGTGTCCCTAAAAACTTCCTCTTCTGCATGCAGGGTACAAAGCGTGTAGCGCTTGATATGGCAGCTAGATATCTGTACTGTCCAGATCCATAGGAACTTCCAGATTGTAGGGAGAGTGGCCAATGATTGGCTCGAAGGAGATAAGGTACTTCGCCATCTCATTGGCCTACAAGTCCTCTTTGTGTAGTACACGATGGCTTGAAGCTTTTTCCCAAACACGAGGTGCATGTTCGGATGCAAAAACCTTCCTAGGAGTTCTTTAATGGGTTCGATTGAAGTCAAGAAATATTCTCCATAGAAGTTCTTCTGCAAGGGTGCTATGCGACCTAGGAACACGTGCCAGTCATGACTTCATATGCACGAAGTCAACTTAAATGAATTTCCTGACTTTACCACATTTTCTGTACTGGTGAGCTATTTGTCAACCTTAAAAAGGCATTTGTCACCCTTAGCTGGAAAAAGCTATCGCCATATATCCATTTGTCACCACTAAGAGTCCATTTGTTAGCCTTAAGCAGCTACTTGTCACTCTTGTTTCATAGGAAGCCGTCTCCTTAGCTTGTTTTTCACCCTTACAAACAACAACTTGACGGAGTCGACTCCACAGATGCATGAGTCAACTTCCCTTCTGCCAGCTTCTTCTTCTACTCATTTGTCAGCTTTAACGAGCTATTTTTCACTGATAACCCCCCATTTGTAACCCTTCTCCATGTATTTGTCACCCTTGTTGCCCATTGAGCCGACGCCTTTGATTATCCTTTTCTACCTTAGCCTGTTTGCTTCAGTTGATGACCTGCCTATCTATTTTTTACCCTTAGCCTGCTATTTGTTGCCCGTAGAAAGCCATTTGTCAGACATACCTAGCTATTTGTCAACCTTATCTTTCATTTGTCACCGTTGTCTCCTTTGACTAGCGGGTGGTTACATTGACTCTAGCTGAACTGGCATTGACCTTGACTGGATCACTGTACCTAACTAGAGTTGACCATGACATTTGACTTTGACTAGTGTCTTCATGACTTGAATCAATCTTGAAGATAAAGTAGGCTAGAGTCTCTTGACTGGTGTTGACTTTGACTAGGTCAACATTGACCTATTTAGTTTGACTTGAGTCGACTATGGCTTTCAAATGAAGTCTTCAAGACTTCTTCTTCTTCTGCTTCCTACTTCTCAGCGTAACAACCCATTCATCAATCTTCAAATCTATTTTTCACCCTTACAAAGGTATTTTTCACGCTTAACCAACTATTTGTCACCTTTAAGGTTGTATTTTTCCCCTTATCCACTATTCTTCACTCTTGCTGGTTCTAATGTACCTACGTCAACTCCACGACCTTATGGGTTTGAC
>JANBPO010002981.1:0-32884 GCA_024336825.1 Amorphophallus titanum | reverse complement strand
CAAATATCTCTCATCACTCACTCTCTCGACATCTCTCTCTCTCCTCTCTCACCCTCACACATTCTCTCTCCTCACCCCCCCATTCACTCGGTTCGCGATCTAGATGGACCCCGGTCGATGCATGGGAGGTACCGATGGGATGGGCTCAACACGAGGATCGCGCCGGTACCCTTGATCCCTAGGATCGTAGAGTGTGGAGACACATGCGAGCGGAAGGACGACATGGCCCCGGTCGCCCGGTCTGTACCGATTCGCGATCTTCGCCGCGCAAGAGGTAGGGGAACGGACTCCTCGTCTCGCTAGGAATCCGTTGACGCCTTCTGCGTCGCCATCCATTGCCATCCTCCTCGTTTTCCATGTAATACCTTTTTTAGGAGATTTTGGGGTTAATTTCTCAATTTACGTTCCTCTCTCAATTTCTGCTCCAAACGGTCGCTGATCGAAGCTGAGGAGGTACCATTGGATTGGTCGCGTCGCGAGGATCACATTGACGCCCACCTTTCCTCGATCCGTGGAGCATGGAGTCAAGCCGGGTCGAGAGGCGCCGCATCGCCCTCTCGCTAGATCCGCATCGAATCGCCATTTTCACCGTAATTCAGGTAGGGGGATGGATTCCTTACCTCGTTAGGACACAGCCAGTGCCACTTGCGCCGTGGTCCGATGCCCTTTGTCTCATTTTTCATGCATATTCCTATTTAGTTCATTTTTAATCTTTTAATGTTGAAATTATCTCCATGGGCATCGTATTTTAATTCTAGCGGCATGCTCAGGCTTGGAATGTTGGTATGGTATGGCAGGTTGGTTTGGTTTTGTATTTTTCAGTGTCCCCCATCGATTTTGATCGATCGGGAGGGGGTTTCAATTCCGACCTCCGGAGTCACAAAACCCAGTTGACATAACGTGCCACCTCGGTGCGTTATAGTCATTTGGCGTACCCCTAGAGGTGCGTTATATCATCCATGGACTGAGAGTTTTCTGTGGATTTTCATGTTCGCGTGGCTTTAACGCGCCTCGTCGATCTGGTGCGTTATAGTCCTGCATGTTGAGTTGAAGGCCTGTTGCTTTTAATGCCCCTGTTCCTGTGCGTTAAATTCATATGACGCCCCTAGTTAGGTGCGTTATATTCCGTGTTTACCTGTGGATTCTGAATGTTCTGGTAGGCATAACGGCCCATGGGAGGTGTGTTATGTTCCTATGACGCCCCACCCTTGGTGCTTTGTATCCCTTATCAATCGTGTTATATGCTTGTTGACTTTAACGCCCCTGCTCCCGTGCGTTATAGTCCTATAGCGCACTTGCCCTGGTGCTTTATCGTCCCATTTAACTGTAGATTTTATGAGTTCTGTCAAGCATAGCGGTCCTTCCTTAGTCTGTTCTGGTATGTAACGGGGTGGTCCTAGTCCGTTATATGCCTGGAGATTTCAAAAGCATGTCTGTGTAATTTCTAAAGCAATTCATGTTTCATATGTGCCATGTTTAAAGTATTTTGTACACTGTGTCATTATTTTATATCCTAAGAGAGTAGCTTTCTCTTTTCTTGTGATGGAACCACTAGTCGTAGCCCGATGACTTCCAGTGTTGATCCCACCCGGGAGAGGTCGCGGGGTATCCCAGTCTACGGTTTTTAAGCTAGTTTCGTGGGCCCCAGTCCAATCGTAGCATCCTACGGAGGGGAATACTAGCTAGAGGCCTAATAGGCCTGAAATTCGCATAAGAGGATGGGTTCTTTACCTTAGGAATCAAGCAGAGAATAGTGGAAGTGACTCCTTAGGGCAGTCCCCAACCTTGGAAAAAACTCTGAATAGCTTTTACAACATCTTCTCCGATGATATCCCAACAATGAGTGTAGAATCCACCAGTAAAACCATCAGGCCCTGGGGAACTATTTTTAGAAAGTGAAAACACAGCCTGTTTAACTTCCTCAATGGAGGGGATATTACACAGGGACTTGTTCTACTCTTCACTAATCATCTGCAGAATTATAGACAATAGACTGTCGTCTATGCTGTGATGTTCAGAGGATAAAAGGGACATAAAGAAATTAACTGTGCCATTCATTAATACCTCCTGATCTTCCACCCAGTTGCCATCAATTTTCAATTTGTGAACAAAATTGCTCTGCCTTCTGATCTTTGTATAATGGTGGACAAACTGTGCATTCCTATCCCCACATGTTAACCATTGGAGCCAGGATTTTTAAAACCAATAAATCTCCTCGCGATGAAGGGCAAGGCACATTGCAGCATTTGCTTTTTGGAGATCTATCATGTTGTCCATATTAGGATTAACATCATATACTACTTGAGCCTGTTCAACCTGTGCTTCAGCACATTCTTTGGCTTGGTGAATATTGCCAAATACACTTTTATTCCATTCTCTCAAAGCAGTATTAAGGGATTTAAGTTTCTGCTGCAGTAGATGGAAGGGATGACTGTCGGGTTGCGAGTGATTGTTCCACTGCCATCTAACAAATTCCAAAAAATCTAAATGAGTGTGCCACATGTGTTGATAAATAAATCTTTCAGGAGTGAAATTCATTGGACGAGTTGATAAAGCATAGGGACATGGTCTGAAGGTCCTCTGATCAGATGCTGGACAGTCAAATTATATGGTGAATTTAACCATTCAGCATTGTAAAGAACTCTATCCAAACGGGCTCGGATATGGGATGCCCCTATTTGATTATTTGACCAGGTAAAAGGGGGTCCAGAGTATCCCGCATCAATTAAGCCAGCAGCAGTTAAAAAACCATGGAAATCCGTCATTGCAGCTACTGAGGACATAGACCCACCTATCTTTTCTTTCGGTGTTACAATGCAATTGAAATCTCCACCAATAATCCAAGGGATCGTCACTCCTTGATTGAAATCCATAAGTGCATCAAAAAGGTCCCTGTGATTGCTTACACTACAAGAAGCATATATGGCAGCAAAGAACATAGAATAGGAATTATCATCCTTTATGGCCACTGTGATAAATTGAGAGTGCTACTCAATTATTTCTAAGCATACACTAGTATTACGGAATAGCCAAATTTTCAAGTGATTACCGTCATTGCCGATAACAGAAGGAAGTTTGATGCGTCGGGCCACACTGTTTGCTCGATGTAACTCAATGTGTGGTTCAGAAATCACTGTAAGACTAATGCGATGGGCTTTAATATGATGAGCTAGGCTTCTCACAGTAGCTTTATTCCCAATTCCTCGGACATTCCATATAAGAGTTGTATCAATCATGTTCACAACGGATATTTATATGGGCAGCCAAAACCTTGGCTTTAGCTCTAGTCAGACGGGCATCGCTTATAAGATCTCCTGGCCATACTGCAATCCCCTTTGATTCATTAGGTTGATCATATTTTGATTTGCTCTTATTAATGTACACCCTCACAGGGAAAAGCATAAAGGGGTTTACAAAAGCCCCAACACTTATCACCCTCGGGACCAACCCGAATAGAAGATAATCACTCGATCGAGGCTCATACATCCCAAGTCTCAATCTTTGGGAGCCCACCAAGGAAAAAGAGAATGGTGTAGGTGACCAATGATGCCATTAAGGTGTTCACTTGCTACACTTCATCCATTGGCAAGCCACCAAAAGAAGTGCAAGAAGACTAGAATGACCCACTTTAGGCAATGAAGAAGTCTCGCCTAATGACTCAAGCCGTGGCGCAACCGCCACTGCCTCAACCAGAGTAGGAGCGTGCTGAAGGGGCATCGGAAGAAATTCGTAGTGCCCATGAAAATGACAACCCAGGGCAAGAAGATGAACTGAGAGATAATGTCCAGGGCTTCACGTTGGAGGAATTATGACGTGAAAATAAAAAAAAACTAAAAAATACCCTGCAAGATTTATTGCGAGAAAGGGAAATACCTCCCCAGCATACCATAGCACCACTAGTAGTTGAGCGGGCTCCGCAAAACATGTCGATTGTTATCAACGCCTCGATAACAACAGTTAAACTACCGGCAGTGGTGGAGTTTGAAACTCCTCAAGTGGAATCCAATAATAGGCCATCCAATATGCCAGCACCAGAAAATCTGATAGTAGAAAGACAAATGATCGAAAGAATGGTGGAGGCAAAGTTTACTCAACACGAAGAAGGTGTCGCCACTGTTGATTTGTATAGTGTGCCATACCCACTCTACCATCAGTTCAAGAAGCTCCCTCCGAATTGCCCCAGAGCTCCTAAACTACTAAAGTTTGATAGGCAGGGTTCTCCGCACGAGCACTTAGCCTATTACATCACAACCATGGGTGAATTGGCTTTGCATGAATCTTATCTCCTCTACTACTTTGCCACCTCTCTGACGGGTACCGCCTTCAAATAGTATTCTCGTTTGAAGCCCAGCTCAATGGTTGATTGGGCTGATATGTATAATAAGTACCTCGACCGTTTCCAGACAGCCACGCGCAAGATATCTCTAGTCGAGTTGTGTTCCCTCCGACAAAAGAAAGGGGAGACCAGCCTTGACTTCATTAAGTCTTGGAGGGACTTCAGTATGAGGTGTGATAACCCTTCGGCGCAAGAGGGCGCCATCACTATATGTCAGAATGGCTTGGCGGCAGAAGTCAATAGGAAACTCCTTGGCACGAACATCAAAGGCTTCGACCAACTAAACTCTGTCGTTATAAAGATCGAGATGTTCTTTATTGACAACTCAAACTTCACACCTGCCAAGAATGGAACATCAAAGGATCGTAATGCCAGGGGGAAGGAAGTAAATGCAGCAAACTTCTCTCCAACCAATGGAAACAATGGAGGAGAAAAGTCAAGCAGTTCAGGAAGTCTGAAGGGAAGGCGTCAATCACTACATTGGTGGAATGCATGTAGACGTTGTATTCCTTCAAGGAGTATATAAAGAAACTCTTTGAGCTTTGCATGAAGCAGAAGCTCATAATTCTGTTGAAACAGCGAAGGCCTACGGACCTAAGCCAAGTGAACCTAATTATTGTGTATATCACCGCATATTGGGTCATACCATCGAGGATTGTTATATCTTTAAAAATGAAGAGAAAATGATCTAGGATGGCCTGATCACAATACAAGGTTGTCTAGTTAACCCTCCATCTGCTCCACCATCAACTTATTCACCATAGCTGGCTCTTCTGGTTGAGGGCAGAGGTGGGTGGGCTGCATCAATAATCCAACCTACGTCATTGCATTGGATGGCAAAGGCTCTAACAGGGGAGCATACCGTTGCATCTGAAGGGGCATTGGCCATGTGGCTAGAGCCGTTGGGAATAATGCTGGGGAGTAGCCCGGTTCTGAGCTACAATTTGTAGAATGATCAATGAAGGAGCACCCCCAGGATTGGAACCTTCTCCTAATGGCTTGTCTTGTGCTCTTGGCTCCTCGGGTGTCATAGTGTGTGTAGCCTTTTCATTTAATTTTCTCTTCAACAACTTTATCTCCCACTAGTACCATTGCAGTGTCATCAAGATGGCAAGGTATATAATTGTTTCATTACTGATGCCCTCGAGTGTTTTACCCAAAGAACCTTCAATTGAAGGAGGCACAGATACTCCTTCTTGCTCAGACGCCACTATCTTGGGAGTGATAGCAACGATATCTTCATCAGCAATTTGCTTTCCCTTTGTGGTTTTGATGTGGGATGGACACGCGGGTGACTCTACTCCAAGCTGAATGCGAACCTTGGACTCTAGACAAGCTCCCTATTCGTCCCTAATGAGGGAAGCGTTGCATCATCCACGGTTGAGAAACCGGAAAGAGCTATAGTGGTCAACTCACTTTTGTACCCGGATCGGGTCACGGGACGATCTCGCTCCCTCTCGCAACGGTGAATAAATATTTGGGCGAGCTAATTTCCTATCGCATGTAGTGGCATATAAAAAAAATATGAGTAAAGCAAAGCCTACAAGGAGGGTGGCGAATTTACCTCCACGCTCCGGGCGTGGGGACGATGACCCCGGCCAAGTACGGTAACTCCCGATAAATAATTAATTACAATAATTACAGTAGTGATATTATTGCCCACTCCATGCAGGGAGGTAAATGGCTATAAGTGGGCCCGGGAGGACCGATCTTGGGTTGACAGGCTGCAAGCCGGAAGGGCTATTGGGCCCAAAACGGGCTGCTGGTCCAACTCAGTACTATTATGACTCGACACTATTTAGGGTCAGCTCAGCAACTCAGCTCAGCCTGTAGGACAACAAGTGAACTCTGCTGCTGGGACGGTGACTTTCGATCATCTTCTAACCGCGGCGATTGGCTGGGACGCTGTTGAGGGGTTGCCAATCAACTTCTGGCAGTGGCGGTCACCGATTGTGAGTCGGCGTATTTTTTGAGGAATTAATTCCTTGACTGCTCCTGTTGGCTTGACTCAGATCAGATCTGTGCGCCTCCACGACAAGAATTTCTATGATCAGATTTAGAGGCGGAACTGTTGGAAAGCTGCCTCGAAGAGATACAACATATAGTTATTTTAGATCCATCCAACAAGCAGATTGGAAATGAAAATTACTGTGGATTGCTATTTTTTTCTAGAACTAGTTATAGAACGGTCAAGACAGATATAGATTTGCCTGAGAATGATTTTTGACTGGGGTGAAATGATTTTTATGGGATCTATAAAACTTATGGGTGGAAGGTGGGGGTGTAAGGAACACGTGAGATTTTTGGAGATTTTCCTGGAGGTGGCTAAGAGGGTGGGAAAAATGGAGAACCAAGAGGCTATCACGTAGGTCTGCAGAAAGGCAGGTTGTGCAGGGTGGAGAATAAAATATTGGAAAAAATAACATCTTGATGAGGAGCCACTATACCTCAAAAAGAAGGGGTGAACCTCATATCATAAGCTTAGTAGAGGTCATGCAGATCTCTATCACAATAAAGAGCAGTAAGCAGTAGCAATAACAACCATAGTAACAACAGGAGCAACAACAAAAGGTAGCGGAACCATGGCTCTCTAAGCTACTCCTACTGTCAATTGGAAAGTAAACCCCGACCTTGTGGTCGGACACACTGAACAATGGGTAAAACCACAGCTATGCTACATAAAAGAAACTACAACACCTCTGTCATGAAGGCTCATCCGTGTTGATGAAGGTCATAGTCAAGACGACATGGTCTAGGGGTACGATCACAATCACGCCATCGTGAACACTACTCTGTCTACAGGAAAAGCCATGATGAGACTGTTCGGAACCCTCGACCTCAACGTCAGGAAATCATACGGAAGTCACCCTGAGAACCACGACCTCACTGTCGGGAAACCAAAATCTTGAGTCAAAAGAACCATGTTGATAGACACCTAGAATGTGATCTAGAAGGGGGGGATGAATAGATCACTCCCAACTTTTACCGATGATGGAATTTAATCGATGAAGACAGAAACACAGCAAGTGTATCAGCACTCAACAAGCCACAGCCAAAACAGACCAACAAATATTGCTCGAAAGATCAAACTTAGATGGAGCAGCGATCGAACAGTTAATGTGCCAGCAAGTTGACTAAAGATTAGACTCTCTAAAGTTCGAATAGAGAGAGCTGAACAAAGGGGGGAACCAAATGATATATCAGATAGATGCCAGGGATACGAGGCGGAGGTTGGACCCTAGAGTCTCCTCACGCAAGAAGGCAACCCTCCAGATAGGTGTGACCTATCGTTTGAGTTGCGTCTTTTAATATACCTCCTGGGCACAGTGAATCCACACAAGTAATCACTGAAACAAGGAAACAAACCGCACGAGATGGCACAGAGGATTTTTTAGGTGGTTTGATTGCTCCCCACAATCTACGTCCACCCCTCGCTCACATCGAGCAAGGATTCCTTGTACTAAGCAAAACTTTGAAGTAGACTCAGTCTGCAGCAAAATGCCGGCTCACAGCTTGAAAACCCGAGGGAGACAAATCCCGCAACCTAAGTTCTGCTACCCATAGAAACTTGGCACCTGGGCTTGCTACCCGCAAGTCCAGAACTGGAGAACAATCTCCCTTCCTCTAAATCCTCAGAGGGAACCCGTGAGAGTCACCCTGTCACTCACAATCGGAGACCTCGGTCTCCCTTCCTCCAAGTACCCTTGGAGGGAACAAAATGATAAGCCAAAACGAGAACGAGAACGAAATGGAAAAATAGAAAAATGAAAATAAAAAACAAGATGTAGCTTCATAGAAGCAGTTTGAATCACTGTGGCTAGCTGCTCTCAAATTTTCTTTTCTCACTCTCTCTCTTCTTTCTGGCGCTGCTCTCTTTACAGAAGGGGTCTTCGGACAGCAGGAACTCTCGCAACTTTCTACAACTTTCAGCACTCTTCATCGAAGGCCAAGGCAGCCTTTAAATAGAACAGGGCTCCATAAGGGTTTGGATGAGGCAGAAAACCTAGTGAAATCTCATTGGTCCACCTGACAATGGAATATTCTTCCTCTGGAAACTTTTGAAACAAATGTGCCATCTATTCTTGGATCACGTGCCATCTTATTATTGTACCAACACCCTTGCCCATTCCCGTCATCTTCAGGATTTCCTGAAAATTAACCACAATACGCAAGGTGAGCTAGAAAGCTCAGTAGGACGTCTTTTCCATGACGCCCGCAATCTTCATAACGCCCTGGTACTCCCCAGCCGTGAACACCAGCCGCAGAACGCTCTCTGGCGATGCACCGGCTGCCATGCTCTTAAGTCCGAAGTCGATGACGGTTTCGCGGTCTTGCATCTCTCTCATCTCCTCAACAGTTAGGTGATTCAATCCCCGCCCCGCCGGGAGCCTGCGTAGGGCTATCCGCGGCTCGACCGGCAGAGTGGGGGGAAAGGGGGTTAGGTGTTTGCCGCTGCAATTGACCGCTCGTACTCCGCGAACAGTTCCTCAACAGGCATCCCGTTGTCGTTCATGAATTGCACGAGTTGCTGATGCGGAATTCGGCGGTCCCGCGAGCCAGGAATCCGGTAGCCTCGCAGCGTGCCCGAATCAAACCACTTGGAAACAGTCATTGGCGCGACCCCGCAGATTTTGGCCACCTGACCAGTCGTGTATATCTTCATCATCTGTTGCTTTCGTGGGTGAAGTAGTTGTCAGTGAACGACGTGTTTCTCCGTGTCGTCCGGGCACAGCACCGGTGCTACCGCACAGGAAATCAGGCACACGACGAAGCACAGGACGGTTGCAGCGGCGAGTAGTTGGATGGCGGGGTCGGTCATGCTGTTTTCGCCTCCGACTCTTCACCGTCACTTGTGATATGTCGCAGATCCCAGTTCAGTGAGATTCGCGGCATACCCTTGGGACGGTCATGCTTATTGATGCTGTCCACGTCGCGAGCCAGTTGCGTTCGGTCGCCGACAACTTGCCGGTAACGCTGACTCACAGCCTTCGACTTGAACTCGAATGACGCTCGCTCACGGCTAGACCACAGAGACTGCTGAGACACCTTTCCGGTGTTGTCCACCTGCTGAGTCCTGGTCGCGTAGTACGAACGAACGCGAACGCCGTCCGGGTCGGTGTGGTGTTCCTTGCGTGCGAAGTCGGACAATTCCGCCGCACGCCTCGCGGTCTCTGCCGCCAACAACGATTCGTAGCTCGGCAGATCCCACAGACCGTTCTCCACTGCCCAGTCGACGACTTCCTGCATCGAATAGGGCGGGTCGTGTTCTTCCTCATAAGCCTTGAGGATGTCGTTCAGATTTCTTGACCGTGCGCGACTCGCCATTCGTGCATCTCCTTTTCAAAACGGGTGAGCGTGTCTTTGAGTCCAGCCAGCATCGGGTGCATCACGCCGTCAAACGTGTGGTCCCATCCGTCGCAGTCCATGAGTGCCGAGAGCGACCCGTGCTGCTGAAGAATTCCATCCGTCCGCATCCGCACAGATTCGAGCCAGTCGTTGAAAGCGTCAGATTGCGGGAACCGCTTCACCGGCTTGGGGATGCCCTGAGAGATTGCCGCCTGCTGTTTCGGCTTCGGAAGGTCTGCGATCTTCGCGGCCTTGCTGACTGACACCTCACCAGACTTCACTGCCTGTTGAAGTTCTGGCGTGCCCGACTTCTGGACCTTCTTGGCGTCGCGCGGAGCGGGCTTCGCCTTCGTCGCTTTGCTCGGCGCGGGCTTGCTCGCCCTGCTCGGCGCGGGCTTGCTCGTCCTGCTCGCTGCCGGCTTGCCCGCTGCGGGCTTGCTCGGCTTGCTCGCTGCGGGCCCTCGGCCCACTACATTTTCAAAGGTCAGTCAGTTTGCATAAGCATTTCAATTTTTTTTAGGTCTAAGAAAGCTCACCAGAAGCTCCAAAGCCGCTCGGTACTCATCCCGCTGCTGCACCGTGGCATGGAGTAGTCCCTCGAGCTCGGCGATGTGCCCTTGTAGGTCTAGCTGCATTTAGAAACAAAGCAAGTGTCATGCATATAGCAGTCATTCATATAGTATAAAAGTATTGAGTTTAGCATTTCATACCGGTCGTCGTGTACCACGGGAAACCTGGCTGTCGTACCGACGGGTAAAGGCTTTCAGATATGCCTCATCACTGTCAGCCCGTTTTGTCATGGCCTTGCCCTTATGCTTCCAGTCTTGAACATATTTTCTGGCTCGGCCGCTCCAGTTGATGTCGCTGTCAATCCCTTTGGCAGATTTGCCCCGGCGCTCATCATGTCGGTGCGGGAATCTCACTGCGGGCTGATGTACTCCCCGTGTCCCCATGATCAGGCGATAGTGAAGTGGCTCAATTACGTTAATGCAATGAAGCCAGATGTCCCATCCTCGGTAGGCCAGGGAAGCCTCGACCCACGGCTGCCCCGCATTGTCCTCATCCCTATACGGTGTCTAATGCACCTGAAAGGGCCATTCATAGCATTGGTCAGCATTCATATCAGCATATAAAAGCATATAGAAACATGTAGGAGCATATAGGAAATTCAGGCTTTTTACCGATGCGTGCGGGAATGAGTCAAGATCCTCTTAAATCGCCCGAGTCGACCACTGAATTGACCCTGTGCTTCGGTCTATGTTCCACCGCCTCGTGATGGGAAATCGCCCCGGATATAGCTCGACTCCTCGGCCAATCCCAGGTAGGTATATAAAAGCCCAGAACTGCATTTTTTAAGAGATGTCAGCATTTCGGTTAATTAGAACGCATAATAGAAGTCATGATAGGGGCATTTAGGCATTTTACCTACAGGAAAGGCGAGAAGCCGCCTAGCATTGTCACCCGGTCAGTCACACTGAGCGAGTGGAACAAGAAAGCCAGCACTGCTGCTCCCCACGCATATTTCCTCACTCTGCTCAGATCTCCTAGTAGAGGTAAGAGTCAGCAGCTGATCACGTCTTCCTGGGTCACGAATAGGAGCTTCCCAAACAACACCATTAAGAAGCATCTAAGGACCCTGTCTCCCTCCAGTCCCGGCTCCGCCGCCACGCTCAGATGCACTTGCTCGACCACCCGGTCGATGTGCTGCTCCGGTAGTTCTCCCACTGCCATGGCTGCTCTCCGGAGTCCCAAGCTTTCTTGTAGCTCCGACCATGACAATTGGGATGATGGACGCCCCAGCCTCATCAAATCTAAACTGAGCAGCTCCTGAGCAAGCTCCCGGTAGTCCACATACGCCCACCCGGTCACAGCCTTGCCGTGCACTCGCAAGCCGCTAATCCGAGCCATGTCCTCTAGAGTTGGTATCATATGCCCCCATGGGAATACAAAAGCTCGGCTAACCAGGTCCCATCTTTCATGCAGAGCGAGCAGGGTGGCCGTGTCTACTCTGGCAACTTCAATGCTCAGGACTTCACCGAAGCCCATGGCAGCCAATCTCTCTCATTGATACTCCGGCAGTGCGAGGTAGACCACCCAGACTTGTAACCACACAATCCACGTTCGTCTTTTCCCCTGCACGTTTAAGTCATTGCTCGACAGAGGAGGAAGGGCAGGATGGAGACTTACAAGAGGGAGAGGAACCCAGTAGAATAGAAAAAAATGACCAAGAGTGATGGTAGGCAGAGAAACAAGATCAAAAAGGAATGAAAGATAGTGAGAGGAAGTAGAAAACCAGGGCATTTTTAACTGTTGTTATGTTGGCAAAATGGTGAGTGGCGGAAGTGCGAGTGAGAGTGTGAGCGAGGTGAGAGTGAGAAAGATGAGCAGCAAGGTTCCAAACTAACATGTAGCGGAAGGATCAAAGGGATGAGAGGTTTAAAGGAAATGCTCCATGCATTGTTTAAAAAGGCGGCGCCTCAAGGGAAGGCACTAGAAAAACGTCTTGAGGCATGCCCCTCGGGCCATTTTCTTGAGGCTTATGTCTTTTGTTGATTGAGGTGGTTTGTCTCAATGCATTCACTGTCTTAAAGACATTAACTTGAGACTTGTGCATGAATTGAGAAGGTGATATTGTGAGGTGTTGTAATGTAGACTCCAGATTTATTCTCCTTTTATTGTCCTTGAAATATGATTCAGTACTTTTGAGATAATATGGATATGTTTTTTTTTTGAAAGTGGATGATACCACTCATGTATAAATAGAAAAAGAGGTGGATGTACAAGAAAGGCCAAAAAAGCCCCAAGAAGCCCTATACAGAAGGCCACACCAAGGAAGTGTGGAACAACTTAACACCCCAGCAAAACAAAAAGGGAGGAGTTGAGGGAATTCTCATTATAAAGTATCTCAGCCCATTCCCTCACTTTATCACATACAAAAGAAACAACTGACTCCATTCTTCTAGACTCCCCCCTAAAAATCTGATTGTTGCGTTCCGCCCATAGCGACCAAAGGGTGGCATGGAGAATAAGTCACCACACTGTCTTGTCTCCTCTGAGGGTCTAGCGTCTATCCCAGTGCTTCATAAGGAGGTGCACTTGGCTATACTAGACTAAGTCACAATGAGTACTCCGAGCAAGCTCTTTCCACACCCCATGTGAGTAGGAGCAACCTACAAACAGATGGTCCGAAAACTCGACGTCCACACCACAAAAACAACAAGTCGGCTGAACACGCGGGAGGAATCTGCTCACTCTATCCCGAGTGGATAGTCTCCCATGAGAGATCCTCTAAGTGAGAACCTTCACTTTCAGCAGGCTCTTTGGTTTCTAGACCCGAGAATAGAGAGAGTGGCGAACACCACCATCGGAGAGAATGGCATAAGCTGAGTTGAATGAAAAAGCATCCTCCTTTCTCCACTTCCAAAGCCACTCATCCTCTATTTGTGGCAGAGGATGAAATGGGAGGAGGAAAGAGAGGAGTTCCTAAAGTTGCTCCAACTCGACGTCTCTGAGGACCCTCCTGAAGGTCAGAGCCCAAGTACCCCCAAGAACTAGGGAGTCAAAAGCCTGGGACACCGTCCCCAAGGGAGCTCCTGAGACAACGAAGAGTCTGGGGAAGGTTGCCTCCAAGGAGAAATCACCACACCATCTCTCCTTCCAGAAGCATAGTTCTCAAGGCGTCCAAGGCAACTAAAGCGGTGGTCCACCGCCGTATTGCTTAGGCAACAAGATAAGACGCGTAGGCGAAGCCTAGTTTATATAACTGAGTACATTGTAAGAGAACTACTACTATATATTTTTTACATATAAGTTCTATCTTTAGTTAATAGAAAGTTTGGCCGCCCAGCATCTCAAGGTGGCCAGCTTGCTGGCCGCCTTGCTCCTTCAAGGAGGCCATCGATCTAGCCGCCCGGCTCCTTGGGCGACCAGAGCTTTGGCAGCCCTCCTACCAACTGCCAGTCAACCCCACGTTCTTCCCACTCCCATCACATTCTCCAAAAATGCTCCCACTCCGGGAGGTTCCAGACACACGTACCTTGAACGTAATCGATTCTTTGAATGTTTCTTGGAGGGAAGGGCCCCATATACAAAAGCTATTCTGAATCTTCTCATAGGGGGGGACATTTTTTTTCGGAGGTTAGACTTTTGGAGGGTGGGAGACTTCGGGGAGAGAGATTAGACATTCTCTGGAGGAGGAGGAGGTTCTGTGAGTTCTTGGAGAGCTCCCTGGGAGAGTCAAGAGGATGAGAGCGCCTTCCCCGACCTTCCCCCTAGAAGCAGAACCCGAAGTTGGAAAGCTCTACTGCAGACAAGTCCAGTTGTAGGGGGCAGCCATTGCCTTGGCCGGCCACCCACTCTGGGCGACCACACATGTGGCCGCCCTCCTTTGGTTGATGGGCAGACCCCGTCGTTTCTCCCTTGTTCCTTATCTTGCTATATTTCTACTTGCTTCACTGCATACACACATATTAGATTTTCCTAGATCCTACTTTTTAAGAGGTTTTCAATCTCAAAACATAGGGAAGGCAGATGGTCGAAAGTCTCGGCCATCCTCCTTCTCGCCCTCCTCCCTGGTACGAACACCACCATTTGCATGCTTCTTGCTTTAGTTTGAACATATAATACATAATCATAGTCTAATGGTCTTCTTTTATTTGCTGGTTGTTTTGTAGGAACTTCATCATCGACTCACAGGGCTCCTTGCTCTTGGCCTACCGAGAGTGAGGACAGAAGAACCCACCACCTCCCATTTCTAAGGCGATCATTATCATCCTACCCCTGTGAGGCCTAGGTACAGGTCTCTGGTGATCACGTTCTTTCTATTTTTATAACCTTTACAATGTAGGCTGCAGTAGTAGTTTGGAAGAGGGAGGACACACCCATGTACACCCATCATCGTGCGGACATCTCCTTGCAATCTTCCTTCTACTTCTACCTTCTACGCATACCTACAGACTGGCGATCACGGTGGGACACTGATTGCTCACTGTAAGTCTTTACATTGGGGTTTACTGCATTCATTTCCCAGGAAATAGTTTTTTTCCATCTTTATATTTCATTTTTAGTTGTTCTCTGTGCCTGTTTGCACTTGGGAGAGTTGCAAGACCAAAACAGGTGGCGACTAGGACTCTGGCTGCCTAGAAACATGGCGACCAGAGACCTAGCTGCCCACCCATCCTAGGCGACCAAAGTGTTGGCCGCCCAAGTCCTTTGAGCAGCCATCGAGTTGGCCGCCTTTAGTTCATATTTCTACTTCCTGTCTGAGTCCTATCTGAGTAGTTTAGCTTCTGTTTTTCATATTTTAGCTTCTGTTTTGTGTATTTTTGCTTCTATTTGCCTCACATTGCAGGTTTGAGTTCGGGGTGGGTTTAGGAAAAGCCGGCATCACCCATATTAGGAACACCATCCCGTTGATTTGGACTCTTCACCCGGAGATTCCCACTCGAGTGTAACTAGTCCTTTTCAATTGGGAACCTTCGTGAGTCCCCGTGAACCATGGATTCTCACACTGTCGCCGGGCAGGTTGTCTACTTTCTCTCCCCCCCTCCCAAGGAAACTAGCGCCCCTCCCTTCCTATCTCTCTTATCACCTTCCTAATCCCTCTCCAAATCAAATCCTAGCCCTCCAAACCCTCCTATTATCCCTCCAAGAGATTCTAATCCTCCTAGAATTCCTCTTCCCTTCAAGAAAATTACCAAAACCAAAATATTTTCCCTCCACCAAGACTTGGCCGCGCCACCCTCCTCTCTCCTAAACCCAAGCGCGCACAAACCAATCCTAACCCTAGCTCACCCCCACCCCAACCTCTCATGCCGCATCCCTCCTTCAGCACCATTCCCACTACTTTCCCCACATCCCCATCACCCAAGGTCATCCACGGCAGTCTCGGAGCCCCCCACCTTCACCCCATTCATAAGTGCTAGCAGATTCATCCTCCTACTGCCTGAAGATTTAAGCCAGATTCTGAGGCTCGGCTTGCAAAGACTACATCGGCTTCCACGATGAGAATCAGCACAAACCCCCTTCTGTCAGTTTGTTCTTCTCCGAGTCCTCTTCATTACAGAGGTGGTTTTGGGCCATTTTGACTTCGGCACAGTTCGTGGCGCCCGTTCTCGAACAACTGCACAGAGCCCACGTGAACTAGTCCGCCTAGGATAAACAGCAGAATACTAGAGCACTCAACACCTCCTCCGGAGTTCTACTGGTAGAGCGCTTCTGCATAGGAGTACCCCTTGACGTCCTTAAACCAACCCCAGTGGTTTCATCGCGTTCCGACCTCCGTGCTGGGCGTACCACCTTGAACACCCTGCCCCTGTCCGTCTGCTTGCCCAGAAAATAGAGGCTCACTAAAGAAGCGACTGCGACCAGCTCCGTGCTCCGATGGACCTCAAATTTTGGGGGTAAGTAGAGCTCCCAATTCTCTATCTAACCACGCTGGTCCTGCTCCATTTGGAGGTCTATAGCGACAGTTCTACTGTCGGCCCCACGACTGCGCCAACTTGTCCTATGAGGCAGAACTACACAGTGTGACTTCTCGGGTCTACCCCGCCTTACCTCGGATCGATGCCAAACTTCACGGAGAGCTACTGCACTTCCACAGCAACCATTTGGCATAAGTGGAACCTCGTTCGGAGTCCTATGCGCAGCGTACCCTGAGATCCATTTCGGTTCAGTCTGACAGGACTGTGTGCAGGGCAGCGGATCCCTCTTCCCTACCCTGTGTCCCCCCCTCATGCGTGAGCGTAGTTTTGTACTGGTCATCCCCTTCCCCTAGCTTCCCCCTCCCTTCGTAGAGTGGTACTTTTGTGGTTGTACTAGCAGGTTCGTCCGGAAGCACCATCGACGCAGCGTGCTCGCCAGGTGCGCACGCTCCCCGGCGCGCCCACATCTCCGACCGGAGCCGATCCTTTGGATGGCTAGGTACGTCAGGTGCCACTCCTTTTCCTGCTTTTCTAGTATTAGTTCCAATGTCACGCCAGTGATATGAGTGCTCGTTCCCAATTGATCCACCTAAATGAGTGAACTTGCTGCCGGTGAGAAGAGTGTACATCTGAACCAGTCCCCTCAGTACCGATCTGCCCGGTAGAATCCAGTGTCCATTCCATTCTCCTCAGGTTGCCTCCACCACCCTCCTCGCAGTTTGGAAAGTGTCTGATGCCCCACGAGCCACTGCTCTCCTAGCCATCACTCCATACCCTTGAGGAGTTCGCTCTTCACTTTATAAATTAGTCAAAATTTGACCCTAGAGGGAAATTCAATTTATTAATTAAAGTCGGGTTGCCACAAGAAGCATGCCGATGTGGCCCATAGGCCGAAGAATGAGTTGGCCCCGAAGCCAACCAAGTCCAAGCAAGTGTGGGTGCCCAAAGGGACTCGAGTTACTCCACCAGCCCAGGTAAAGCCTAGAGAGGCTTACTAGAAGAGGCCGAAGCAACATGAACGGGCCGAGTCAGTGGCCCTAACTCACCCTCCGCCGGTGGATGTTGTACATGCTCGGTCTGAGAACATTCCTTGCTACTCTAGGCACCACAATAGGGTTGCCCGCCCAGGGCATCTAATTCACAAGCCCCTTGTACAAGAGAGGGCGTTGTCACCAGCTTTCTCCTCCTCGCAGGCGCAGGAGGAAGTGAGTGAGACTTTGAAGAGGTATCTACGGGGTCCAGAAAGTACCCCCATGGGTCATCAAAGATTTCTACGGGCGATGGATATTAGCTGAGAAGATATTGAGTCCCAAGCTCCACCTAGTGCAGAGTCAAGGAATTATCAAGATAATTGCTACGAATCCCCACCTTGGGAGGAGGTAAGGGCTAGAATCTCTATATTTGAGATATTAACCTTTCCACACAGTCCGTTGAGGAGGATGGCAAAGAGAGGTGAAGGCTTGGTTATCTAGCCTGCAATATGGCTCGAATGTCTAGTCATTATGGGGCTCTATCTGCTAAACGTGAAGAAGTCATCAGAATTGTTAAGAGATAGGGTCCTTTCACGAGAAGAAGGAAAGCCGCAAGCGAAGTGTTACAAACCCTCGCTGAGGAAGCTAGGCCAAGGGAGACTGTGGCAGCCCTGACTGCCAATGTAATCACGACTGAAGATGATGGTGGGATGCCATCCACATCATCTGAAGAAGTAGCAGGTGAAGAGAGAGGTAGCATCCCCAGCCCCTCTATTGAAGACCCGACCTTGTTGATGTTGCTGCAGAAATACCAGCAGGAAATTGAAGCACTGAAGAAGCAACTAAGTGGGAAGGGTACCCATGTCTCTACTCCCAGGTAGGCTGAAATCTGACCTGGGATGTCAGGGGGTAGTATCCAAGCGTTTGAAGCCTCGCCACAGGCGACCGCATCTCAACCGGTGCCCAACTATACTGGGGGCATTCTCCTCCAGCATTAATAACACATAACTATGGCCTAGCCCCCAGTCTTCTAGTTTCAGGGGTCCACTATTACGCCTCACACGACAGTGTTGACAATGCCGCATATGCAACAAGCTTACTTCTATCGAAGTCCGGTTGATCCGACAGTGATGAACAAGTTAATGGTTAAGCATGTGATAGAGATGAAGCTGACAGAAAGGGGTGATCGTGACTCCGCCTCATTCGATGTGTATAGAGTACCATACCTACCTCATCATGCCACTAAGGGGCTGCCTCCTGGCATTAATAAGCCTCCGAAGTTTGAAAAGTTTAATGGGCAAGGGTCTTCACGGGAGCACATCGCCTACTACATTAATGTGGTGGGTGACTTGGCTACTGACGAGTCATACCTGCTAAAATTCTTCAGGTCCGCATTAACGGGACTTGCCTTCGAGTGGTACTCAAGCTTGCAGCCCGGGTCCATTATTGATTGGCCCGATATGCATAGGAAATTCAAAGAGAGGTTCTGCATCGCCGACAGGACTCAGAGCGATGGAGGTAGGCAGGGCTGCTGCCTGCAAAGGGGTGCATGCTTGAGATCTTCCGCCGGGAAAAGAAGTAGCTTTTACTTTTACAGCTAATAATATATAACCTTGCAAAAGGAATTACAAATTGCACGCGTATCCATGCCTGAAGAGAGTTGTGGGAGGCTCCTCGTAGAAAATAATGCGGCCCTCGGCCTGTTTTGTTAACGGAGAAGGATAACTTGTGTGATTTATAGGGCCCGTTGGATAGCAGATTAGGGTGGGAGAGCGGATAAGAGAGAGTCGGTAGATCCCAATGCTCTCCTCACATATAGTGAGATTAGTCGGGGTTGATTAACGTAATTGACTCTCAAGGGCCGTTTACGCTAATTCTGTTCGATTAACAAAGCGGCTCATAGAGATTGTATGAACCCCACCCTCATCTCTCACGTGCAAAGCCCTTGATCGGAGTCAAATATCTTACTCAAGTCAAATTAGTCGAATAAGTTATCTTACCCCATATCAAAGAGAGTTGTGCTCAAGATGATTGTTCTCACAGTTCAAACTATGTGTTTCATGCTACAAGTATCGAGTTGTACGATGAGTTGTGGATCATTGTAGTAGTTGCGAGCCAGATGAGGAGATAAGAAGATGATTAGCTTAAGCCCTCATGTGGTGATAGAATGAATGAGTGGGAATCATCAAAAGAGAGCTCCGAGTGTTTTGTTGATTGGGTGTTCATTCAGATGTATGTGTACATGAGTGGTTAGCCTATACCGTGAGGATTGTGGTTAAAAACATTTTGGGATGTGTAGTGGTGTACATATGTGGAGCCATCATGACCGAGAAGCTAGCTACACCAATTAGACTATGGATAATGTCAAGCTTAAGTTTGATAATATCCTATTATATTAAAATTCACAAGACATGTTAGCATCTCTCTTTCCTATGCGCATGCATGTCTTTGCTATAATTAACTTACGACATCTGATCTTTGCATCTGGTGATTAGTCTCCATCCTCCTATCGTTTCGAAACAAAATGAGTTTTTTCAGAAAAAGACACTTTAAACTTGCATAATTAGGAAAAGGGCTCTCTGATCCATGTATTTTCTAAAAAGGCTCTAAAATCTTCAAACCTTTAGAAAAAAGTCTATTGGGTTAACAAACTACTAAAAAATGAAATATGCCATCCATTTTGGATAATATTCCTTTCTAACCGTACCCTTAAGTTTTTGTTTCCAAATATACCCTCCCCACCTCTCTCCCACTCGCACCTCTCTCATATGCACGTGGTGCATCTCACTACTTTATCATCTCAATTGATACATAGACCTCAAGTGTATTGAGAAGCTAAGGTGTGTCAACTCTGAACCAAGGGCGTAAACCTCAAGTAAATGGCCAAAGATGCATATCTTAAGATGTTTTCCTAGTGTCTAGTTTAGAGAGGTAAGCCTCAACACCTTGAGGCACCAAAAAAGTCCTTCACATACTTTTACAAATACATACAAAGAACAACGTGCACAATATCAGCCATAAATCACTCTTTCCCTCACTCCCACTCTGCTATGGGGAAGATCTGTAAACTCAAATAAGCAGTATGATGCACAAGGACTTAAATGATGTTTTGAAACAAACAATGATCTAAACCAAAAAAAGTGAGAATCCTTATGTTTCTTTCCAGCGATAATGGAAAAGCTGAGAGGTCTGGTAGATAAAAGGAACTATTTTATCTTTATTTTATTTTATTTTCATTTATTTTCACTCATTTTTATTTATTTATTTATTTTTTATTTTCCGATCTTACAAATAGTCAAAATATCTTAGCAAAAATCTGGCAACATCTCCCCTAGACCCGGAGTGTCAGGGGAGAAGTGGAGGTCCGCCCTCAATGATGGATTCCTAAATGCCGGGAGGCCAAACACGGCGACCGACGGATCCAAATGGACGGAGACCCCGAGGGCAAGCCTACGAGGGGTACCGTTGTTCCACGGGCCTATAATCGTAAACCCCACAAATACCCAAATAGATGTGAGCCCTGAGGGCTAGCCTACGAGGGGTTTCCATGTGTCCATGGATTATCCAAATCAGGACAATGATCGCCATTAAGGTGGTTTAATATTCACCCAGGAGTGATCGCTTAAAATGGAGTAGAAAGGCACTTTAAAATGGCGTGAGAAAACTCTTAAACTGGCATGGCTGTGGTTAAACCGGCATGGGTTAAACCGGCCCGGGGGTGGACCACGCTGCTTTACACCACACCGGATTAGCCCCCATTCTCACGCTGGATAAGGGCAGGTAGTGTATGTTGGGCTGATTCTTGAACCAATGTGTATTTGGGTTGGTGGCTGAGCAAGGTTAATTGGGTTAATGGCATATGCATGGTGGGAAGAATGAATGCACACGGGTGTAATCCGACGGTGACTAAACTGCCGCGCTATCTGGAGGAGGGGTTAATATAGTGTGGGCTAAACTGACGTGGGGGGGACCATGCCGGATTAAGGTGAAATAGGGGATTCGCGAATGGAAATGGGAAACAAAGTGCCGAAAAAATAAAGAAATAATCCGAGAAAGATTTTCTTTATCCCTTGCAAACATCTAGAGATTACATATTGAGAAACATGGATGAATCCCTAGCCTCAGAAGGGATGCTATGCTGTGAAATAAACACATAATCGAGGCAATTTATGACTATGGGAACAGAGGGGTTAAAACAACAAAATGCGGCAGTTGCAGGTGGGAAACACAAGAAAACACGGAGCGTATTCCACCTGGATTTGGGAAAGCCAGGGTATCACGTTGATGCTCATAAGCCCCTGGCCTCTGATTGAGGAACTGGCTGAGGCCAGACTTCAGAACCACGATGTTGCAACATAGGATATGTGAAACCATCGGTGCAGGAACAGGGGAGGAGAGAACGAGTGGATCATATATTCCCCATCTAAAGGTGTCTAGAAATCACATCCGAATATGGATGCATCTCCAGTGGCCATTAGGGGTTTCAAGCATAGAGAACCGCAAAGGGAGATGAGACCGAAGTCTGTAGCCACACAGGGTGATTTATTCGGCCCGGGATATACCTTAGCAGCCGTGTAATCATAGAGAGAAGGAAACAAACAAAAAAAATACACCGCAAAGAGGATGAGAAATGTGATAGATAGAACAATTAATACCAAGAATCATTCCCATCACTCTTATTGATTCCCTAAAGAAGTTACATGAAGCTATACTCGAAGGAGCAAAGCAAAAGAAATTACAGAAGAGAATATGAGAAAGACGAGGGGGAGGGGAAACATCTGTGGCCCACACGGGGCCTTATGCGGCGAGAGACCAACCTTCGCAACCTTCGAAGATGGCCCTCCCTCTCTCTTCTTCTGCTTCCCTTTCTCTTTTTTCGGAGGCTCTCTCCCTCTGAAGCCCGGGCACATGAGAGGTGAGTGCCCAGAACTGAAGAAGAAGTTCAAGACCGACAATTTCAAGAAACCCAAGGGCCCCTCATCTGGCTCCACATATGCCTTCACCAAATCCCTCCGCCACTAGTTGCCACGCTCCATTGCCTACGCAACCTCCATTGCCTACACAACCTCTACAATCTCCTTCATTCCTACCCCTCTGCATCCACCTTGCCTGAGGTGGGCTCCTCCTCCTCTGTTACCAAAGTCTTTTACCGAATATCTTCCAGGATTTGATGGCCACTCACGCATTGCAACTCCCTTCGGTTGTGCCTTGCCGACTTGCGGTGGGGAATTTACTCCAGTTCTGTGAATATTATCGCCAGCAGGGGCATTTGGTTGAGGATTGCCCCGAGTTTTGGGATTATATTGGGCCGTAATTCGCAAGGTCATTCTACATCTCTGTAGTAAGCAGCAACAAGAAACACCGCCCAGGCAGCCGTCTCCATCTCTACAAGACCTGGGGCACCCCCGTGATCCTATATCTAGTGTTGCACCCACTCCCTCGCCTACTCCAATACCCGTTCCTTCACATAGGCCATCTCCATATCCTACCATGTCTTCACAGCCTCCACAAACCCAAGCCTCTGCTCAGGCTAGTGCCTCCCCTTCTACTCCTGTTACCACCACTATTTCTAATCCCAACGTTGCACGGCGTGTTGTGTCAATACACCAACGTTGGGCCCCACGGCCTTCCATTTTGCCTTCACCCTCTCCACCGTCTTCACCACCAACATTACCCTCATTACTCGCCTCATTACCATTGCCTACATCTCCATCTCCATTACCTCCACCATCTCCGCTGTCTTTGCCATCTCCTTCGCCATCGTCGCCCGAGCATGAGCAAGCCACGCCTTTACCTCTGCCTTTGCCTTTACTCCCACCTACATCCGAGCCTATCATTGCCTCCACACCTCTACCTTTGCCTTTACCTCCGTCTAGGCCCGAGTCTATCATTGCCGCTATCCCTCTTCCACCTCCCCCCGTATCTTCCAAGCTCTCCACTTTGCCTCCTATTTCCACCCCACGGAGCGGGTGTGCATTGCCTTTGGTGTCCCTTGGGTCTGGTCCCCAGGGAGATGACGAACCGAGTCAGGTGATGCTTCACCGATTGTGCATTTCAAGATTCAAGATTTCATTTGTCGCATGCCAGTCCGCGTCCTGATCTCTGGCTGTTTTAGGGATGAGCTTCCACTTCCTATGACGACTGTCAAGAAGCGCTCTCTTGCATTAGTGCCAGTTTCTTCTCGAGCGAGGCCGGCAGCAATCTCTTTGCTCACCGAGGGTCTTCTTATTAATGTTGTTATTACCCCTCGCTTCATTGCCGTTCAGATAACTGGCTGAGAAGGGCTCTCTACCCAGATTGTGCTAACTCATACGGCCACTAAGCAGATTATGAGTTCTATGTTCAAGGGGCAATTTGCCATATTTTCAACATCTTTCAAGGACATTCTACACACCTTATGTAATCTCCCTCAGTTTATCAAGTCGGCCATGTCAACACTGTGTATTGCTCTCCCTCAGTTTCATCCTTCTCTTCTATCAAGGGAGTTGTGCTTCATGGTTAATTTTCGAGTGGAGTTGTCGAATCTCATGCTGCTAGTGCCAAGTGACAAAACTCCATGATTTTCTGATGCTCATCCATCTAAGGGTTGGAGTTAGCAGCTTCATGTAATTTCCTTGTCAGAGCTTTATTTTTCTTACTCAATCTGTTATACCTATCTAACAAATCAGCATAGACATCCTCCCAGTCATCTAAAGTGAAGTTGTCAAAGGGGTTTACCTAAGTGTCATTCTCATCCTGATCACTATTGTGATCACTACCGTTTGCCATCATGCACCTTTGATTTTCTCCATTATGGATGGCATTCAGCCTATCCCAGATTTCCTTTGCGGACCTGTAAGTGGAGACAAATGGAAAAACATTAGGATCGACCGCATTCTTCAAGATATCAAGAACTCTACAATTTTCATTATTTTTCATCTTATGAGCGTCGGTCCATCTAGATGTGTTCTTGGGCAGTTTATGTGGACCATGAGAGATTAGATGCCAAAGCTTCAGATTAATAGCATTAACATGAGTGCAGATACTACCTAGCTATTTTTCAAAATGAGATCCATCGAAAATAGGTAGAGAATCCATCGGAACAAAATCCAGAATGATAAAATCAGACAATAATAGAGCACACAGATCTTTTCTCTGAAGATTGTTAAATCTAAAAATAAATTAGAGACCCGCTCTGATACCAATTGATAGAATCAGTGGTGCTCTGAAATAGATCCAGAGGGGGGGTGAATAGATCTTCACTACAAAAAAACACCCAATTGAAACTTTGCTCTCTGGAAATGAAACCTGTGCATACACCACCGTTCAAGTGCTCAATTCAATCACTTGGTGTATGGAAATGTATGCACAATAGACGAGGAAAACCTTATGCCAGACAATATTATTTGACACGTAATAAGCTCAGAATGTAGAGACTTCGATCTTAAACAGCCTGTGAAGGGAAGTAGAAGACAAGGAACAAACCCACAACGCCAATACGGTTCTGAAATCACTAGATGTGATCAAGAGTAGAAGACTCACCACAATGATGCTCACAGATAGCTAGTAAGTCTCATGGAACCTGACTCGAATGCTTAGCATACAGTGAGACAATCACAAGTAGATGCAGACAACAAATAAAGAAATCAGTCCAACCCGTGATCAAACATTATGGCATATAGAACCGTAAGCAACACTAAACGTGCAGACCTCACAGCGGACCATAACTCTTAGTGCTCAAAAGCATCACAATGAATATGTTGTGCATACAACCGACCCTGTGAAGAGAGGTAGAGAATAAGGAGCAAATGCACAAGGCAAACCATGGCACACTAGATTTCTTCGGTGGTTCGGCCAGACACCAGTATGCCTACATCCACCCCTCACTCTAACCCGAGTGAGGATTCCCTTGCCAAAGCAAGATGCAGACTTAGTCTGCAAACAACGGCTGCCAAACAGCTTGCCCTGAGAGACACAAATCCCTCAACACCGATCCTACAACCCACAGGATGTGAAACCTGACCTTGCTACCCACAAGATCAGAACCGGAGGACCAATCCTCCCTTCCTCCAAATCGGAGGGGAAACCACGAGTAGCATACCACCATTCGTGACCGGAGACGTAGTCTCCCTTCCTCTGACACCCAGAGGGAAATCGGAGATAAATCTCCCTTCTTCTGCTACCGTAGAAGGGACATGAATAGCAACCCACTGCTCACCAAAACCCAGAGGATTAGATCCTCTCTTCCTCTGAATCCATAGAGGGGAACCGTGAGTGACACCCAGTCACTTACAATAAGACATCTTCCCCCTCCCAACACATCCCTCCACCAAAATTTCCTAGATTCTCCAAGCTAGCCCCCCTTTAGGACCAAAGAATTCAAACTATACCACCACCCCTTTTGGACTTACCTCCCCACCACCAAAATTCGTAACTCACCTCCACCCCTTAGGAGAACCACCCCTAATAGCCCATTGTTTCCTTGTCACAACCTAGAAAGCCCTCTCCCTAACCCCCTCTCATCCAGGGACCATCCCCAACCCTTTCCACCCCATTTCCCCCTCTCATCCTCCCCCTTGCCCACCTCCTTCTCTTGCTGCCACCCAGGCAAACTCAACAGCAGAGCCATCGACCAAGTTGCAGCGACAACCACAGCACCCCTAAGGGCCATCTGGTGACAAGGCCTCCATCAGAGGATTCTACTACAAGTTATCTTTCCAAAAAGTGGTTGTTCACCCCCATCCAAGGTTGGAGCTGGTTGAGAGACCTGTTCCCGTCAAGCTGTGCAAACCGGCACTGACTGCAGACAGAGGTGAGGTGCAGAACCCCTCCCACCTTTTTCCTTAGGAGTCTGGTCGTGATTTTTGGTCTGGGTGTTCTCCTGAGAGCCCTCTTTCACCTCCAAGAAGAAGGACTCCATTCGGACACTGGAGCACCCCGATCCGGCCTCTTTCCCCGGCGTGCATTGGTTGCTCACCCCAGTCCCAGAAGTTCTGCAGCAGTCAGATTGCATGAGTCACTATTTTGTCCCCCGGTGACTCCAGCTCATCACCTTTGGTGTAGACCGACCCTGGAGCCCTCTCTTCGACTCAGCACTGGTCTCGTCTCATTCTGGTACCAAGGTTGAGAGGACCGACCCTAACAAGGCTCCCCTGTCCTGTTGGTGACCCAGACTGTGCAACCTTGCGAGAACGGACGGCACAGGCGCTCCTCACCTCAGATCATGTTCCTTCTAGATCTGGATCACTCCTGAGGCATCCTTCTTCTTATCGACTCCAGCTCCGACCCAATCCGGCATGAGACCAGCCAGATCTAGCCTGGGTGAGTCGGTTCCAATTTCCTGTTCCTCCACTCAGTTCGACCCGATCGACATCCAGAAGCTGCCATTGAGTTGTTCAGGCGAGTTCGACGAAGATTTTTGGTGGAGGCACACCAGACTCATCACTCTTTTATTCAAAAGTGGTCCCGCTTCTATCCGACATCCCAGCCCAGAGTACTGCCCCGATCAAGAACTCTCTGGTCAGCAACAGGTGTCATCTGCACAGTCCCGCAGGATTCGGCGTCCACGGTTCTACCGAGCTCTGATCGGGGCGATTCTTCTTCCTGGTATCTCATAAGTTGAGCAGCGATCCAGCGGCACTGACCTCATCTCCATCGACTGTCAGAGAGGGAAGTACTGTTGCTGACAAGTCGCGGCTGCCCGGTAGGGTAGACAGAGCGCCATGTAGTGTAGACTGAAGATCCGGTTGCGAACTCATCTCTGATTCCCTTCCTCTAAACGCCCCTCCCTGCATGGAGGTAAATTTTGGTTGTAAACTTAATTTTCCCACCCCTAAGTCAACCCTCTTGCGAGAGGCATAGTTTTGTATTAAAATTATCACAGGTCAAGCGGCATCGACGCATCGTGCGGGTTGTGTTCCCACACTTTCCCGCTTACCTTCGTCTCCGATTGGAATCAGTGTCTTCACACCGATCAGGTGAGCGTCAACAAGGAATTAATTCCTATGAATTTGATAGAAATTAACCTAGAGATGCTTTCTAATTAACTATCTCATCCTGGTCACTACCTAAATCTCGCATGGGTGGAAAATTTCATTCCTAGTTCATAGGTGGGGTCCTTAACTTTGGACTTAACCTATGACATGACATTTTTTAAGGAATAAGTAAGTCCTGAGACCTAGGCTCTGATACCAACTTAACTGTCACGCTCCGAGATTTATGCAGCGGAACTAATCAGGAACGTAGACAGTCGACTAGTACGCTGCAAGCAAGCAATATAGTCAAAGCGCTGCTGACATCCAAAATGTGACTGGGTGATAATTGTGTGCCCAAATGAGTCAACTGAAGGTCAAAGATGGGTCCACTCGGACCGCTGAAGCATCAGGTCACCTCATAAGAAGTCTCGGGGACTCTACATTTCATTATCTCGGGGTAAAAACATCTATCACAGCTCACTAAGGTCGGATAACGGTCAGAGCCAATGAACCAGCAACGAAGCGATCCTGTCGAATATACCTCCACACCCCATCCAGCAAGGACAAGAATGTACTAGGTGATCCCCCACCTAATAAAGAAGCCCCCCGAGATGAAGAAATGCCCCTAGTTCCTTAAAATGGGGAGCTGAAGGCTAAATCAGTGGAAAACCTGGATGACCCGATCAGGGTGCCCAGAATGCCAAAGTGGTCCGTTAGTGACCGAAAAGTTGTCTCGTAGGGATGGAAACTTTCACAATGATTGCCCACTCAATGAAGACGCCTCATACTAGCATAAAGCAGGCCCAGAAGCACGATATCTAGTGCCGAAGGCCATATCGGCGAAAAACCTGGGAAGTCTGCTAAACACACACAGAATGTCAGAACAGTCCGTAAGTGGCCATAAAGATGTCCAGTCAGAGCGAAAATACTTCGAGGGATAGACCACTCGATGAAGAAGCCCCACATGGCTCTAAAGCAAGCCTGGAAGCACAATTCATAGTGCCAAAGGCCGAATCAGGGAAAAACCAGAGAAAATCGATACAGGTTTGGCACGTGCCGAAAATCACCAGAAATCCCAAATCAGGGCTCTAAAGCACATTCAAAGGCTGTCAAATC
The DNA here is from genome assembly GCA_024336825.1 of Amorphophallus titanum. Taxonomy (NCBI): domain Eukaryota; kingdom Viridiplantae; phylum Streptophyta; class Magnoliopsida; order Alismatales; family Araceae; genus Amorphophallus; species Amorphophallus titanum. Next base: position 4,740 of record JANBPO010002981.1, on the reverse strand, counting down.
AACTCCAGGGCTACTCTGGACTACAAGCCCTCACTGGGTCAAATTCGAGGCAAAATGTAAAAATTACAAAGATGCGCCTAGGTGAGTCGGCGACAGCCCCTCCTTGCTCCTTGAGTCGGCGCCCGCTCCTTGGATTGGCCCCCCGTCCTGGTGATTCGGCTCTAGCCTTCGGTGAATGGCAGAGCGGTGGTTTGACGGTGACATGCCCGTCCCCTCGCCCGGTCGATGCCCAGTTACCCTGTAAGAAGGCCCTGCCTTCGAGCACAAGAAAGAGAGAGCACTAGGAAAAAAGAGAAGGGATATCAAGAGAGGAAGAGGGACAGCAAGTAAGTAGGAAGAAAAGAAAGAGCAGAAGTGAAAAAGAACATGGGCGAAAGGGAGAGCAATAGTGATCTCCTAGGTAGGTCAACTGTAGCAACCCTGAATTTTCGAAACATAAAAATCTTAACAAAATATTAAATAGTGACTTCTTGAAGGTCGCCAATTCAATAAGAGACGCCCTTCAAAACTGGCGTCAATTGATCCGGATAAAACAGTAAGAATCCTATTTAGAATAAAACAATTAAATAGCGCCCCCTTCAGTGGCACCTATTCCTACGTTTTTTATTAACCGACGTCAAACTATTTTCCTATGTTTTTTAAAAAGTGATGTTAATCCTTATTCATACGTTTCTTTTACTATGTGATAAAAGTTAATACTTACGTTTTAAAAACGTAGCTATATCCTTTTATATACGTGTCTAAAGGTGACTTTTATCTACGCTTCTGTTAGACTATTCCTACGCTTCTAAAGCATAGGTATAGGTTGATCTATACCTACATTTTATTAAAACGTAGGTATAACCTATAGGCAAGGAAACGTAGGCAAAGGATTTACCTACCTTTTTTAGATCTATACCTACGTTTTAAAAACGTAGCTGAAGGCCAATTTTCTTGTAGTGAGGGAAGACGGGTGGTCAAAAGTCTCGACCATCCCCCCTTCCCACCACCGCCAAGTAATCACACTGCCATAATCTATCTCTCATTAATTCTTAGGATTGTTGCTACACTGCACAGTGCTGATGGACTTCTTTCCTTTGTTTTTGTGATCCTTTGTGACTGTTTGCAGGATTTTGGCATTTCGGGACATGGTAGGGCTCTCCGCCCTTGGCCGGCCTAGGATGGAGAAGCGGGGACCCCACGTTCTCCCCACTTGAGAAACTCCCCAAGCGATCACTTTGTTCTTGTAAGGTTCAGGTAAACATCTCTGGCGATCATATTATTTAGTATTATCTAACCCCCTATGTTGCAGGATCATGGACACGCACTATGACAGGAAAGGAGAAGGATGTAAGAGGGAGAGTCCGCCCAACTTCTCACCACCTGCAACCCATCATCTTCTCCCGCCACACACCACGACAACAACACACAGGCATCCCTGCTGACACCTATAGTGGAGCTGGCGATCACGGTGGGACCGACTATTGCCTACTGTGAGTCCTAATGCCAAAATTAAAGAAGTGAAGGTTCCTACGTTATTATTTTGACTTTTTAGGTGGTCTCTGTTTTCATAGCTCTCAGAAAATGGCCAAACTCTTGGCCTTCTAGGCTCCTGGGCGTCAAACTCAGTGGCCACCCAGGCCAGTAGCAAGCGGCCACCAGGGTGGCCACCCATAGAGTGAGGGGGCCAAGTCTTTAGCCGCCTACTCCATTCCCAATGACCTACACCTTGGCTGTCTGGTACCCTTGAGTGCCCATCGACCTGGGCAACCAGGGATTCAAATGGCCACTATTGTGGCCGCCTCCTGTGTGTTCCCTGTTCTGCATCCCGTACTTTATTTACAGCTTGTCTATATTGCATGTATCTGTGTATTTTGGTACTCTCCGCCGATCTACGCGTGGGTGGGCTTAGGAAAAGTCGACATCACACTCTGCAGGAACACCCTCTTGTTGGAATTGGGCCCTTCACCTGAGGATTCTCACTTGGGTGCAATCGGCTCATTTCAATCAGGAACATCTGTGAGTCCTCGCGAACCATAGGTTCCCACATAGTCGCCAGGTAGGTTGTACCAATTGGAGACCCGTGTAGTTAACCCTTGGGCTTGAGTGAGCTTCCCACTAGACCCCCTGAGAAGACCTTCCCCTGTAGCTATTCTCTTCTTCTCCTGAGAGAAATGGAAATCCAAAAAAAAGGAAAAACCAAAAAAACCAAAACCTATTGGGGCACTATTGTGCATAACTTGTGTGTTTAATTTCATAACTCACCCCTTCCCTTTCTCCTATTCATACCAGGCGGTCTTGGTGAAGATGGAAAGGGTTCTTAGCAATCCGGCCTTCGAGGAGGAGTTTATTCCTCAACATGAATTGGAGATTAGGGGCAATCGTCTATTTAAGATAGAGGACAGCCACCAGACTGCCTTCATAGGCATGTTCTCAGCTGCACAAAATGATGGCATCCATGCCGATTCGGCATCCTCTCATAGTGACCACGATCACATCAGCTCTCGGGCTCCCACTTTGTCACCACACGAGGATTAGGAGTTGATCAGTGTGCTATCCTGTTATGCTCCTGATGAGCTAGTCACGATGATCTCGCTTGGCAAAGCCCCCGTCGTTCTGCATGTCTCCCCTCAAATTACACCTCCTCGGGTTCAAACTCCCTTCCAAGGGTCTTCTAGCCGACCCCCACGGGAGATTCCACCCCAATCTAGTCACTTCATGGCTCCTCAAGGGACCTTACAACCACCAATTGCTCCTTTCTCAGTCACTCCATCAATTGGGGTGGATGCCACATTTCAGCAAGAGATCCAAAGCTACATTCGTTAAGTGGTGGCCGAAAGTGTGTCATCCTTACGCCCTCATTCCTTGGCACAGTATTGTTGACACCCATTTTATGACTAATGAGTTGAGTCATCTCCTTATTTATTTTTATGATGTCCCGAGTTATTCGCCAATTGTCGGGCCATGTTGGTCAGTTTTGGGTCACTCTCCCTGGTTGGGCCTTACTCCTTATCTTTTTCCAGCACATAAGGCTTAGTGGGCTTTCACTTATCTTGCCACGCCTACGTCGTTGGCAGTCTATATTTGGGCCGTTTGATGATGTTTGGCAATTCTATTATGGGCCATTTAATGACGCCAGAGTCCTAAGCCAACATGTTTTATTTCAAGCTTATCTTTTACTGTGCGGTTTGCCGATGCGGTCTATAGTATGGCCATTAGGGGCTATCTGGCGGTTTAATTCTAGACCATTTTCCAGTGCCAGAGTCTCGTTCAAACACCTTTCTGTCGAAGCTTTATCCTTTGGTGAACGACCAAGGCTAGCGGCCCATTATTGGACTATTTGTTCTGTCTGGCGACCTATCGTAACACCATTTGTGGTGACAGAGAGTCCTGTTAGGACTGTTCTCCCTCTACTACGTCGTGGATGGATTAGAGTCCTTGTTTGATGATTTCTCTCTCAATACAAATCCTCAGAAGCTTCTGTTTCTTTCTATGGACTTTGAGAATATTATCTTCGAGTTTTTGCTGGACTCTGCCCTACTTTTTAACTGGATTCTCTCCAACTCGTCCAGAGAGTTTGAGGGTCTATAAATAGAACCCTTGGTTTCATGGGTTGAGAGGGGGAGATTTCTAGAGTTTGTCACGAAGTGCTACTACATCCTGGAGCAAGTACTAACCAAGGAGAGGCTACTTCCACGTCCACAAGCCTTCTGGTCCAGGGAGTATTGTGTTCCAAGGGTTTAGTTGTGTTATTTTTCTTCTTTAGTGCTTCCTCTTCTTCATAGCATCCATAAGCATATTCCCTCTTCCTCTCTCACGTTCTCTCTTTCCCTACATCATTTTTAAACATCTTCCCATCTTTTCCACGCCCCACAGTGGTTAAAAAATCACCACCCAAGGTATCCACCCTTCCTTTTGCATGCTCTTTGGTTTCTTTGCATTATAGTTACTACACTTGTCATTGGGCTGATCTGGGCAATTTTTCTTTGCTTCTACACTCTTTTGCAGGTCTACAGGGTTCCTAGCATGAGGCCCAACTCTTCTGGCCGGCCAGGAGAGGTGGAGATCCAAGTCCCAAGTTGTTGCCCTGCGCGCTTTGGCGGCCTAATACTGGACCATTTTCGAATCTCTAGCGGTTGATCGTAAGGCCGTTTGTGGTTTGTTCGCAGCTATATATTGGACCATTTTCGCTCGCAGTTTTTAGATTTCATTTCCCGTGGGCGGGTGTTTCACCCTTCTCTTTCCAAGGTATTTACTTTAGCTTTACTATCTTAATTACCTTGGTGGTAATCACACTCCTTTAGTTTGGGCATTAGTCTATTTTTCTCCCTCATATTTCTCTTTCTTTGCTTTATTTTAGTTGCTCCACACCCACGGTGTGTGTTTCCTTTTACTCCTTTGCTCCACGTCCCGGCGTGTGTTTTTCTTTTTCTTTGCTTATTTCTGCTTAAGATGACATGCCCATATGCTTATATCTTCATGTTGATTGCTTGAGTTGGTGTTGCACTTGTTCATGATCCATATCCTCTTGTTCATCATAACATCCACACTCTTAAAAGGAACTGTTTAAAACTAACAGATAAATTTTTGACGATCACGGTGGGACATCTAGTGCCAATCGTGTTGAGCCTCTGTTTGACCTGCTGTTGTTCATTTACCCCAGTTACCATTGCCTTTTCCTCGGGGATTTTTTGTTTAATTTCCTGCTATTTCCTGCTCTCTGGTCTCCTTGGCGGTCTATAGTCTGGCCGTTTCTGGCTT